>JASAND010015177.1:0-27677 GCA_030248195.1 Trissonchulus latispiculum | reverse complement strand
TGCTCATTTAGTCAAAAAACTCGATTTTTTGAAAAAATTTAATTTTTCCGAAAAATTTTCGAATTTTCGCATTTAATTTTGAGCAAAAGTTTTCGCAAATTTTGTGTGTGTGCAATCGGGAAAATCGGCAAATCGGGATTTGGCCACGTCAGCAAATCTACTCCAAAATTTGAGGTGGGTCGGCAATTGCCGACTTTGTAGAGGTGTCCCCCCCCCCCCCAGGTACACCTATGAACACAATTGACAAGAACATTAATTGAATTCCAGTAAAACTTTTAAGTAACATTAAGCCACGAAATAGCTACTCAGCTTCTTCAAATAAGTGGAATGCACATTTTCTACCTTCATAGCTGTCACTGCAATTTACACAGGGAGAACTTTGGTGGGTAAAATCGTTGTAAATTGCTGCGCAAGGTACAACGATTTTACCATGATTTTACAACGAAGTTTTAATGAAATTTTAATATTTTTTAATGGATTTACAATAATTATATCCGCTTTTACCATCTGAGTTTAACGGATTTACAATAACTTTACAACGTTGTAAAATTGTGGTAAATGTGTTGTAAAGTCCCTATAAATGTGATTGGACCAATTGGACCTGAAAAAGTTTTAAAACTTTACAACGTATTTACCACGTTGTAAATTTGTTTTAAAACTGTTGCAAAAGCGTTGTAAACAATTACCATAATTTTTCAACAAATGTACCGTGTGATTAAATCGTTATAAAGACTTTGTAAATTTTTTGTAAAAGTCGTAAAAACATTGTAAATTGGTCCAATTTCATTTACAACGGTTTTACTACCGATTTACCACAATTTTACAACGTGGCAAAACTATTGTAAATACGTATAAGAATCGATATAAAACCAGTGTAAATCCGTTAAACTCACATGGTAAAAGCGGATATAATCATTGTAATCCATTAAAAAATATTAAAATTTCATTAAAACTTCGTTGTAAAATCATGGTAAAATCGTTGTACCTTGCGCAGCAATTTACAACGATTTTACCCACCAAAGTTCTCCCTGTGTTATACATGCAACTTACTACCATATGTCTTTCTTCAGTCTACCTACAGCACTGCTAGGTTCGGTAGTTTCACTGGATTAGATACACTTTTTTAAAAATAATATGTTAATTAAATTAAATAATAATAAGAATAATTAATTTATTTGCATAAGCAAATTTGTGTCGATTTAGGATTCGAGACGACAATGAATGTTTAGAATTCTGAACTGTTGTTCTTCAACGTCAGCTTCAATATCTGCAATGGCGACAAAACGTGGAATTAGGGGCTGTGCCGTTAAGGATTTCGCCGGGCCGGGCCCGGGCCCGGGCCGATCTAGCGTGCCGCGCCGGGCCGGGGCCGGGCCGGGCCCGGCCCGGGCCCGGCCCCAAGCCCCGGGCCCGCATCAAGGCCCCGGGCCCGCGGCCCGCTTCACGGCCCGGCCCGGGCCCGGAGCCCGTTTCACGGCCCGACCCGTTCCCGGAGCTCGTTTCACGGCCCGGCCCGGGACCGGAGTCCGTTTCACGGTTCCATGGCCCGGTCCGGGTCCGGGACCCGCTACACGGCCTGAACCCGCCGACCCGGGCCTGTTAGTGGTGCAGTGTGGTGTGCGCTAACCGGGTATATATGTATTGAAATTTCTCTACTTTGAGCGGCAAAGTTTCTGTAAACCTGCAGAAACAGTCATGCATAGAGACTAATCTACACACTGTCAGAATCCTTTACCTATGCATTTCACAGCAATTACCAAAAATTAAAAAACGCAAACAGGTGGAGTAAAAACAAATAAACAACCGGAAAGGAACAAACTTCGTAAATTATCCCAAGTCTCACAACAACGGTCGCTGAAATTACGAAGCTTTCAAACTGGCTTGAGTACAAAATAACTGTAGTAAGCATTGAGGACATTCTGCAAGTTTTGCTTCTGTTATAAACAAGGCTGGCTGCTGATGTCTCAACAGGGTGAGAAAACGATTCAATGCTCAATTGAGCTTTATATTTAAGTCTTTAACTTTTGGACGCAATGTTTAAGGAAATAAACACGGACACTGTATTGAAACACTAGTGCTCACATATTCACTGTGTATTAATTAATATGCATATAACATACCTAGGTGTATGTATGTATGTATGTACATAAACTACACGCACATAAATGAATTGCAGCTTCAGAGACCGACGGCCCCGAGGGCCCCGCAGGCCCGGCAGCTCGGTCGGCCCCGTCGGCCCGGCAGGCCCCGCTTGCCTTGAAGCGGGCCGGGCTTTGCAGGGTAGACGGGCCGGGCCCGGGCCGGGCCACACTTTATAAAATCGGGGCCGGGCCGGCCCGGGGCCGACCCCGGCCCGGGCCCGCTTCACGGCCCGGTCACAGGCCTACGTGGAATGTAACTGCAAGTCTCTTTTTCCCTGGTAAGAAAATAAACATATATAACAATAATTAAATTAATGATAATAATTAACAGCTATTTAATAGCTATTTAATAACTAATAATAGCTAAAGATTACGATAATAATAATAATAGTAATAATAATAATAATAATAATAATAATAATAATAATAATAATAATAATAATAGGCAAAAAATGAAAAATAAATAATAACAATAATACTAAACCCTATTTTGGTCTCTTTAGCGCATTCTTTTCGAACTACTGCGAAAGTAACTTAGAAGTTTCAGAATAAAGTAACAAAAAAGCTGTCAGATTTTCTTTCACTGATTGCGAGTGTATGAGTACTGCCTTGCAATTAACACAACGACAGTATAAAAATCAGTTGATGTAAGTAGTCTGAACGGTACTTTCATTGATTTTTTGTTTGACTGCGGCAAATAAGAGAAACATAATCTGCTCGTGATTATTTTTAGCTTGTTTGCTTGTTTTCAGGTAGAAACTCATACAGATGTCGTAGTAATTTCTGCACACAGCAAACACTGTATTTACCAGTAAGAACTATATTTTCTTTAAACGTACTATGATTACACGTAAATGGCATTTACGTGTAGTCATAGTAAGCTTAAAGAGCATATGTCTTTTACCTTAGACTAAAAAGGCAATGGTTTGCCCTAGGAGATCTCTTCGTCCTGCCACATTCAACATGCTGCTTGAACATTTTGTGGACAGAAACTAAGGTTTTGGGCGGTATCTGTTTTTCTAGCGTCGACTGTACGTGGACACAAAATTTGTGGTTGTACTATTCCCAATACCCTATTCCATGCAACCGTACAACAGACAGACCTTTTATGTGTTTACGTCTATTTATCGAAAATATGTATGTGTCGAAAATATGATGAACACGAACAGTCCAACACGCCGTGGGGTCTAGCAGCGGTGCAAGAATCATCAGCAGTGGTCGAAGACGCAAGTGAAAGGCCGCAGAAGCTTTCCAAAGGTTGCTTTTTCAGTCACCGTCCTTACGATCAGAACTGCTTTGGAAATTACCTCTTCGCAGTCCTGAAAATTTCAGCAAGCCTCTAGAAAGCAGTGTGTTTATGGTCCAGAACGAATTGTAATAGAAAAGGAATGAGCATAGCTGTGCCAAGCTTCGTTCTTCAATATGATTTATGCAGAAATAAATAGTTACAGTACAGGTACCGAATATTAGTTGATTGGTTAAATTAGATTAAATTGATTTGAATGATTTTAATAATCACGCCTTACCTAGCTGTACTGGCTTTTGATTTTGAACTCTAAAATGTGGTTTTGTTTTCGAAGGAAATCTCGTCAAATCAATGCACAAACTAGTAATTGCATAACCGAGAAGTCATTTGTCCGCAATTTACTTGAGAAAATCAATAACCTTTCGTACTGAGACCACGAAACTGTGGATTTTACTAAAGAAATAGATGTAGGCGTAGCAACTAGCCTAGGCAAACCCAGCTTGCTGCGAATCATTCGGCACCGCTGTTGTCGGGTTCCCGCCCTTTTTAACAGGGTTTGGAACCATATGTTCTGGCCATGTTTATTGTTGTTGTTTGATTGTCGTATTTTTAAAATTTTAATTTTTAAATAAATGGTCAAGTGCTGAATGCGCACTTTCACTTGAATTGCGAGTCAAGTAGGCTGCAAGTTGCGAGTTTGCTTGAACACAAGCGGCAAGTAAGTGTTTCATAAAACCCGCTGGAACACTCACTTGGAACTTGTAAGTACGAGTAAGGTCGCCTAGTAGATTTTAATTAGACTATCTTCAAAAAAACCAGTTTTTAACCAAATTTAAGAAGTTACTGCTTTAGCATGTTTTGCACACTTTGTGAAAATTTCAGTAAATTTTAAATAGTCTTGGAAAAAATTTTTTATTTTTTAAACAATTATGGTTAATTTTGCTTCTACTCGCACATGCAATGCAAGTACTTGCAGTTGAGTTGCAAGTGTGTCAAGTTCCGCAACTTGCTTAGCTAATTTCCGCAAGTTTGCGGAAACGTTTTATGAAACACGTGTAATCCGCACTTGCGTTTCAAGTGCGAGTACTCGCAAGCTCGCACTTGCAAATTCGCAAAATTTTATAAAATTGGCCTCAGATCACAACTCTCGAAAACAAGGCAACTGTTTTTTTGTTTTCTCAAAAGTCTTGACATACAAGACTGCCAGAAATTAGTCTGAGGATAAACGGAAAGGTATGCATTGCATTGGTTTGGCAAAACCTTCCTGAACTTTTGAAACATTTTCCAAACGTTATTAAAAACTACGTTAAGAGGTTACATAAGTACAACTAGGTCAATCAGCACCGAATTTGTCTTATATTCGTAACGTTTGGTATCCGTAAAGAAATCTCCTAGTTCGATAAAGGATCTGCTTTTTGAATTTACGTACTGGTGTTTACAAAGGCAGCAAAGGGTGCAAAAGTTAGACCAGGCATAGTGTTAGTTACAGTGTTTTGCTTTGCCCATCAAGAATCGAGCCTATGTTGGGCACCATTTGAAGTGAAATACTTTATAACAACTACCAGTACAAGTTCACTTGTGAACATAAATTGAACGCAAAACCAAGTGCTTTTATTGAGTAATCATAAGTACTTGCGTAAGCGGTTCATAATCTCAAAACAACTGAATAATGTTTAGAACATTTGCATCCACAACATTTCCACACGACACCGTTTTCCTTTGAACACAACGTCCAACTAAACCCACACATTCAGTACAATATTTCACAAATATAGCAGCTTCTAGTGTCCAGTGCTTAAAGTATTTACAGTGCTTACACTTGCAGAGTTAGTACGTTTGAAGAGGTTACCAAACAATGCTTTGAATTTCTTTCTATACGGAACACAAAACGCTAAATTAATAAATAGAGCCATACAAGAATTCAGGCCACGACATACCAGGACAATGCCCTTCACAATATCACTAACATGAACTGAGTTATAAAACATTTCCATTGTGGCCACGACAGGTACATTAAAAAATTGAGTTAAAATGCTGACAGAAAATTGAACAACTTGAGTAGCCGTTAGTACAAGCCAGGGAATGGTACAAATGAAGTTCAGCACAATAGTTCCGGCAATCAAGCAAAATAAGCGCTGATGTTTTTTGCCACTGTCGCTAGTTTTAGATTTATTTGGCGTGGATTTTGTGACCGCTTCTGATGCTACTAATCTTCGAATACAGATATAAGCATGAACTGAAAACGGTACTTGCAGAATCAAACCTAGGATATTAGTTACAGTATACAAGGTGCCCCAAATTGCCTTTCTTATGCCATCAATACTCTCAAAATATGAAGGGCTCAGACCTCCAGTTGTTGAGGAGCCATCATGATTGCGTAACAGTACGCTTGCTCTCCGCATGTTATTCATGAGAATTTTCAAAATATAGTTGACACAAAATAGTGGACATAGTAATGACACACTGCCTAATACGAAAAAATAAGGTAATTTTGACCTAGAATAGCTTCGGAACCGCAGAGGTTTTGTGATTGCTAACCATCTGTCTACGCTTAGTAGTAAAAGCGCTGTTTGGTTCAAAGTTGACACAACTGGATCAAAGAAATCTTCCACTAAATTTTCAAAAGGTTGGCCTCCACAGACAGGCCCAGATTCCAAGAAAGCAAGTAGTGTGGGAATGTCCAGTGCAGAAGCTGCGGCTAACAAAACGCTTAGAACATCCGTTATGGATTCAAAAGTGTAGAACAGTACAGTGCTCTTGACATCAGCATCTTGAACAAAAGTTTTGTGCACGACTATCACATTCAAAAAAGTGCTCAATAATGCTACTGGCGATAAAATCAAAAGAAACAAGATTTTGCTTGCAGAATTCACAAATATTGACAGGTGGTGGAATTCTGTAGAGGGAGATGTCAAGAGCATGGAATTTCTAAGCTTAGGATACGAAATGAAATAAGCAAATCTGTACTTCATCGAGTACACCCATTCTAGAAATTTTTGCGACCAGGAACATCTTCCATACACCAAGGGTCCACAATACCTTAGATAGTTTCTTTCAGTTGCCAGTTGCGGAGAGAATCTATCTATACTTGAAAAGAATAAACTGATTTCAGAGTTATTTATAATGGCTTCACAAACAGACTTAGTTTCATCAAGACTGAAGCCTTTGTTCACATGATCCAGAGCACAGGAGCGAACTGGACACTGGCTTTTTAAGTAGATCATTTCTGCGCTGAAACATGCAATCAAGATTATGTCTAAAAATTAACTAGTTTGTGAAACTGACTATATTTAAGAAAATGATTGCTATTTTGTTAACATAAGACAAGCTAAAAATTTTATAAAGTGACACAGCCAAAAGTCTGAATTTGGTAATTTGTATTTCAGTTTAACGGGACTTCCCAATATCGCTGAGCTGACTACGTGTTGGGGAACCGATTCAATAATTTTCGAAGAGAATTGCTAACAATGGCTAACAATGGATTCAATAACAAAAGATTGCTGACAAAAAGCTAACTGCAAATAAAATTTTGACATTATTTCACTGAAATGCTTGCAAAAGTATGAATTTGCAAAGCTTAACTGCACCACAAATGCCTCAATATACAATGGCTGAACTGGTTTTTACGGTTAATATAGCCTTTTGCTTTTATCCTAATTTTAAATTCAATTAATTAATCTTTGAATCACTATTACCACCGACTCACAATATCTCGCCAACTGTTAGATTTTGTTGCATGCTGATAAATGTATCGGTTTTATTGATGACATAATGGACAGCTGACGAAGCTTTGATCGTTTCCAGATCTTGGCACAGTACAAGAGCTATTAAACAGCTAAAAGTGAAAAGTTTTCGCTTAAATACAGAATAGACTGTACGTGCCAAAGTCTATATAAGTGGCCTCAGTCGTATGCTGGCTGATGAACAGTGAACACCATAAATGGCAGATTTCAGCTACAGCTACTCTACAACATCAGACTGCAGATAGACAGCTTCAGTTACACTTCAGTGCAGCTACGCTTATTATCAATACGCTGTTAAAAACTATATATTCAGACGTAACCATTTTCTTTCTTATTCTGAGCATTGAGTTACTGCTTTTATGTAATCCATAAAATCAAAATCCTTTTCCTTTTCACATTTTAAGAGTGCTCTTGGAGAAATTTTGGGTCATTGTTAAAAATGTACGCAAGCGGGCTTCGGTAAAGTGAGTTGATGAATTCTGCCGACGCACGAGCAGTCAAATTAAGGCGTGCGCGAGCACTTTGTCTGTTCTTGTTAATCTGAGCAAGAGTAGATAATACCAAGAGTGGGAAGCTTAGCCCTTCCTAATGAAAATGGCCTGCGAGATGCTCGGCACATTAAGGCCGAAATCTCGGGGGGGGTCCCACTTACCATTGTTCAGCAGGTGTTTATATGCGTTTGAACTAAAACGCATCTGATTGGCTAATTCCCTACCTTATGTCAAAATGATGTGTATAAGTGGACCCCCCCGAGATCTCAGGGGGGTCCCGCTTAGCGTTGTTAAGCTTATGTTTATATGCGGTCGAGCAGAAATGCACTGATGAGGATTACGCAGAGACGCAAAGCAGAAGACGCGGGTTCGAACCTTCAAACCAGCAGGTGCCCGAATTTTTCGGGTGCCAAGTGGTGTACAACTTTCATTTCTTTACAGTAGCTAAGTAGCCAATCAAATACATTTCAGTTCAATCGCATATAAACACACGCTTGAGTCTGATACTTTTCGTCTAACAGGTTCTAGTCCAAACTCATGGCCTCGGCTCTGGTAAAAGTTCTTCTATTTTTCAATATCTATCCAACTTATTTTATTTCGAAAATCCTTCCAAAGCGTCTTCCCAACTTTACTGAGCGTATGTCTGGTGATCTGACTGACTAAGCAAATTCCATTGTCAGCAGGGCCTGGTCCCATGAATTTAAGCAGCCTGGTAGAGAGAGCGACTATCAACAAGGTACGTATCTTAAGGGTGCCTCCAACATCGGCTCAAACATCTGGGGCCAGTTTCATAAAACTTCTCGAGTTCTCGAGTTCTCAAGTTGCAAGTTGCAAGTCTCAAGTCTCGAGTGCGGATCTCAAGTGTTTCATAAAGGTTTTCCGCAAACTCGAGAAAACTGGTCCAACTTGCAAGGCTACTAGAGAACTTGAGGCCTCAAGTTCAAGTACTTGAGAACTTGCAACTCGAGAACTCGAGAACTTGCAAGCTACTGACAAGGAGGATGCTCGTCGCCCTACAGCTTCAGTAAAGGCTGCATGTATGACACAAAATAATAGCACGCTTAGGCTCCAACTCTGCTGCGCAAAAAGGCGCAACTGTATAGAAACATTGACAGCATAGAACATTTTTAAAATGCACACAACATCCAAATAAACCCTAGCAAACAGATAATGCAACTCTGCTGTAGTTATATATATTTCTTGAAAACAGAAGCTCCAGTAATCTAACTTCTTTCAAAAAACCTTGTGAAAAATAAATTTTTAACATGATATCATTTAAAATCATCGCTAAAATTAAAGCTTCAAAATGTATGTTCGTTTTCAGAAAGCTTAGAAGCTGACAAATATTTTAAAATTTCCATTGTCAGATAGCCAATTGACAAATTTTTATTTTATTTCATTTGTACCCCCAAATTAAATTACAGAAAGTTTTCAATATATTCATTAAATCTAATTAAGCAATTAAACAAACATGAATAAAATGGCAGGGTAATGGCATTGACAATATTAAATGGAAGCATAGGGTACTTTTGAAAAAAATCAATACGTGTGGCTGTGTGACTGACTGCTGACTCAGCAGTCGCTGATTAGCTACTCGAGAACTCGAGAAGCAAGTTCTCTGGTCAATTTTGACCAGAGAACTTGCAGGCTACTCGAGACTTGCAACTCGAGAACTAGAGAAGCTTTATGAAACACGCACTAGACTTTACTGTGGAAACGATTCCGCAACTGGAGAACTCGAGAACTTGCAACTCGAGAACTTGCACCTTGAGAACTTGAGAATTTTACGCAACACTTGAGATGTCAAGTCTCAATACTTGAGGCCTCAAGTTGCGGATTCCGCAACTAGAGAAATTTTATGAAACTGGCCCCTGGTAACTGCCTCCATATAAAGAAACGCTAGCACCCTTCTGCCTTTCCATCTGGTGAATCAAAACTGACGCTGCAGAGTACATGCATGTTTATGAAAAGTTGGCTGATGGGTTAGTTCTGCATGGGTGTGGAGGGTCCTATCTGGCTAAAAAATTGGCATCTATCACTGCCAAAAGTGGGTTTTGCTGCCATGGGCCTTCATGATCACTTCAAGAATGGCCTGAAGCAACTCCTTACCGAGTACTATGATATGATTGATCGACGGACCAATCCCTGAAGGGTATAAAGAGGTCATTTGGATCCTTATCTGATCGGTTCAGCTCAAGCGAGACGATAGGGCAATGAAATCTGCTGGAGTGAGACCATATGCTGCGTCGTGAAGCGGTCTTTGGTGGATTGGCTGTATTGGCAGTGCGAACGGCTTGGCTTCTTGGCTTCTTGGCTGACTCTGGGTTGCTCTAATTGCAGATTCAGTGCTACTATCCGATCGCGATAACTTAGTCCCGCCAGGGCAAGTTACCGAGATTGTCAAGAGGTTGCCGCTTGTCTTGAAGAAGCAGTCGAAACTATTTGCATGTTCACTTAAAAATGGAACATAATTAGGCCTGCACCGAAGATAGACGCTTTGCCAAATCAACGGAGAGATTGCGATTCAACGGTGCAACCCATGTGTAGTTTGGTTTCCAGAGTATAAATTGGTGACTGGTCCGTACAGGATCCCTTTTGTAGAAGGTCCTACAAAGCTTTCTGCAGCTTAGCTTCTACAAACTTTATGAATGGTGAAGACTAACCCTTTCCATCCTGGGGTTGTTTCTGAACAACCAAATATTATTAGAGCTTATTAGAGCTCTAACACTTAGGATTAGAGCAGTTAGCTTAGACCTTGGAGGTTACCTTGCATCCTGCAATTGTTCAGGAACAACTAATCGCAGGGCGAGCTCAGGTGGTTCAATCGATATATGGATTACAGATTATCAACGTCGGCATCCTATAGGATGTCAAAAACAACCGCAATAATTTTTGAGTTGACGTTGCTATAATTCAGGATGGAAAGGGTTAAAATGGTTAAGGTAACAACCATGAAATTTACCCAAGTATCAAAGATTCATGAACTACCTGATAACTTCGAAACAAACTCCCAGGTGTATACACTGCATTTCAAAATTCGGGCAATCTCTAAAACAAAATAGAACGGTAAATACAGTCCTTTGATGTTGAAATGCGTAGGTCAACGACAGCTCAAAACATTCTTCAGAGTGCGAGAGTTTACTGCCGTTAGTCATACTTAGATATACTAATTTTGCAGCATTAACAAATAAATTTGAAATTCATTACTTTCAACTTAGCAAAAGTAGTAACCTCTACGGATTCATTTTAAAGGTTCGCCTCCGAATTTTGTAGGCTGTGCAGACTTCGCATTCCGAAGCACATGCATGATCATAAGTAATTTGATCCAAGGAGGATTTAATCTAAGGCAACAACTAACCTTATGGAATAAAATCTGTATTTTATGCAGCAAAATTGAGAATAAAAACTTTTCGATTACTCCCTTTAAATCAAATAAAATCGAATTTTGCAAAATCGAGAATGGGGGATTTTTGTGAAATCCGAGCTTAGCGTGGTTCAAAACGTGCACCCATACGAAAGCTTAGCTCTGTTGTATCTTTAATTACTTCAATCGCATGCCACTCTTCTCCTCAAAGACCTAAACGTGTGATCCAATCACAGGTTGTCACACTTATCCCTTTTTACGAATAACAAGCCGAAAATTATTTGTTCTGTTAGTTCCTCTTTTAAACTATTATCGTTACCATCCGTTTGGTCTTCTTGTGTTATAACTCATACTATCGGCTAGCCATACTATCTTTCTGAGATGTGCAGGCAGGTTTCCCTGTAGTCACTCACAAAATCCACAGTTATTACAGCTAACCGTTAGGCCGGACAACTCTTTGATTTATCATGCTGCCGACACCAACCCTTACAATGTTTCCCGTTCACTCGCTCCTGTTGAAAACAAAACTGGTTATTTGCCAGTTTGTGTCCAGATTTGTACGACGGAAATCTTCTCAGTGGGTTTGCTTGTTGGCTAATCTTGTTCCCTCTAGCTGTACCACGTTTCTGCGTCAAGTAGACGGGGCCCAGTCTTGAGTTTTCCCAAGAGTTATATCAAATCTCATCCCGTGCTGCCGTCTTTTCAACAATCTGATCCCAAATCATCCGATGTTGAAGACCTCCGTATGCACAATCGACAATGAAGCTCTCTGCTTTGAAACCCACTGTTTTGTTGGTTTGCTACTCAGCTCTACTCTTTGCCGAAACTGATATCGATGAGCAAGCACATTTGTTTTAAAAGTCAGAGTGTGTTTCGACGATTTCCACAGCTTGACAAACTGGATCATTTCAAATACGGTACCGTATAGAATATTAGCCCCCTTCAATCTATTGCTCCGATTGGCTTACTGTTGTTTTTGATTTTTGATTCGAATCAAATGGTAACACTTTTGACGCGACTTTTGAATTTTGATGCATCGAATCGAATCAGCAGTGCAGAAAATAGAACTGCATCAAATCTCTGCTACTGTTTCCATGGAAAAATCGAACTGCATCAAATGAAAAATATTTAGGTTGAATCGCTATCTTTGATTTTTGATTCATTTTGATTCATTTTGATTCACACTTTGACTCAGGGGAAATAGGCAGCAGATCAAGAGGAGAAGCTTGGGAAATATGCGAACTGAATCGAATCGAAAATGAACTAGCTGAATCAATACAACCCTAGATCGGTTCCAGTGGAACCGTAGAACCGGAACCGGAAAGGGATTTTGGGAACGACCCTGAACCGGAACCGGAATCGGGACCGGTAGTATGTGGAATCGGGACCGGTTCCAGTGTAATTTGTGACTCTGGATTGTCGCCAGATGTATTGTGCACACTCAACAACTTTAATCACATGTCAGTCTTCGGCTCACCACGAGTTTGATCCAATCAGAGGGTACCGTGATTGCTGTGGTTGTGACTCTCAATAAGTAGCTTAGGGTATGACGATTTCAAAACAAAAAACGTTAACGATTGCTACGAGTGATGAGATTTGGAAGCAGATATAAACACGAGTTTGGTTCAGAATAAATAGTTTTCAGTTAACGCAGTTTTATGTGACAATTAGCTAATTTTTTATGTCATATATCCCTTCATTTTACCTCAAATGTTTGGCACTCGCAAATGTGTTGAACTTCGACCAGCCATTTCTCAATCACTCTGTTGATCCTGATTAGAGCTGTTTCGAAATCGCACAAGAAACCTTGATCACTCAAACGGAATGCAGAAAGCGAAATTGGCTAGTTCCCTTTGACACATAAGATGTGGTTGTGCGTCTTTGTAATAAGAAAAACCGAAAGCTGTTTTAATTAATTCTAATTAATTAGCATGTACTTTTGTAACCGTCCCTAGGGTTAGTATTAAGAGCAACTGCTCAGATCAGTCGGAGGTGCCTGTTTTCAATTCCTGTCAAGATTCCGAAGTACGAAAAAGATATTGAAAAGAAGCTTATGCCATGAATTTCTTAAGCATATATACTTTATAAAGTTTTATAAATTTGTTTTCTCGTAGCGAAGCGACTGGAGTAAAGCTCAAAGAAAAATAATTTGCAGTTTAAGCTCACAAAAGAAGTCTTTATACATCCACCTAGTGCTAAGTCGCCATCAAAATTCTTTTTCAACCTTTATTGTTCCTCTAATTTACGATTGTATCTGGAGAGCATTATATGCAGGGAACATTTATAAGCATTTTCAGCTGGGACAGGATTACTGTGAAATTTTACAGTAACAATCAACGGATACATAAAAATGCCACAAAAAATTCCCTGTTTTATGGTTTTCGTTTGTTGGTTTAAATAGTATTGCCGGGTCTGCCAAGAAGCAGTTTGCGAATCAATTTCTCGACTAGGTATAAAACTCTACTCACGGATAGGACTAATTAAAGAAACGCATCTATAAATCTAGAAACTTCGGCACAATTCTAAATTCTAATTTAAACATTTTAAAATGCCTAGAAATATGATACAGTTGTTGGCTTTCGACAATAAAAAATTGACATAACATGTAGGAGCAACCGATAAGGTGTTCGCCTATGCACAGGATGTGCTCAAGTCCTCGTGATGCGGTGCTCGAGCTTGGTTCGGCCTCACAACCGGGTCGGCCATAAAACAATGCTTGAGGCCACAACAGAACCGGAACCATGTATAGCTCCTCACCAAGAGTTCATAATTCTATTAAATATTAGAAGAAGAGTGAGCATTGGCTTGGCATTACGTAACCGTGCTCCGACCACAATACGCGTATGACCCCCCACTTGGGGGGGGGGGAGTCGACAGGCATACCCCCTCCCCGTGTGATGGGGGGGGGGGGTAGCCAAAATTGGGTCCCCGTTTGGGGGGGGGGTCGTCAAAACACGCAAAGATGGCTGAATCTGATTGGCTGTTAGCGACCCCCCCCCTAATCTGGGACCTGTTTTGCTACCCCCCCACCAAACGGGGACCCGTTTTCGAATAGAACAAAAACTACCGTAATCCGCTGTTCAACCCCCCCCCCCCCAGTAAACGGCGAGGGGGTCTCTGCATTCTGATTGGTTGCTGGCTACCCCTCCCCCCACCAACGGGGACCTCTTTTCCGCTACCCCCCCCCCGCACCAAACAGAGGTTGGGTAAGCTTTGTCGATCTGGTCGACTCGATCGACCCCCCTCCCACCCAAACGGGGGAACATTCACGTATTGTGGACGGAGCACAATGCCAAGAAGAGAAGCCCTCTAGTGACTTACTCTTCTTCTAATATACAGTGCAATTATGCACTCTTGTCCTCACGTTGTCCTTTAGCCGACCCCAACGGCCAACGGCTAAGCCACATCTCAGCACCTTTTTGTGTTGCGACCGTCTAAAAGAAAAGACAGAGAAACGTGTTTCAATCTTTTTACCAGGTTCCACTCATGCATGTGCCTGGGCAGTGTTTGGGAGTGGGGTTTCACCACCCATACCTTAAGCTTACCCCCTCCCTCCCGCAGAATGAAGATGTTCCCGTTTTTAGGCAAAAACAGGAAAATCCTAATCCATTCCCAAGTTTCCCCTCTTGCACAAGTCTGGTCCCACCTCACCTTTCTCCAACAGGGGACCAGTTGCTCTTTCTGCAATCTGATTGGCTGCCAGCAGTTTCCAAACCAAACACCAGCACCAAACGGGTGCCATACGAAAATTCTGATTGGAGAAACTATTCAATAGCAAAAACTCAAGAAACATTTTTCATCAGGTAAACTAACGTCTAACTACATAAGCATAATGTATATGAGCTCAGAAGCACCGAACCATAATACAAAAACAAACGTATGTACTTGATTCACAAATTACCAAAAACTAAATATATAGTCTGAAACAGTCATGATGCAGCGAGGGGCTTAAAAACTCCAAAGGGATAAATTACAAATGAAGGTAACCCAACCCCGCTTCGAATAGTGTAATCAATTTCAGAAAATCGCTAATTGTTAGTATACACATTGATAGTCTACTTCGAACGAAGCAATGCCATTATCAAATCTGGCTGCGCTCGAATGGCTTCAAATTCCGGCAAAGATTCCAGTTTATTTAAATTTGCAACGACCATATTCAGACATTTGGAACGTAACTCTCCCAAATCCAGCAGGTGAGATAACAGCAAAAATTCGCCCATATTTTCCACGTTGACTCCTCCGATTAGCTTGAGCTCTGAGAACTGAAGCAAATCCGGGAGGTCGTATCGATGAGCCATTTGGGCCAATTCCTTCCAACAGGTCATTGACGAATCTTCCAATGCCTTTACACTTCCAAAGTAGAGGTATTTCAGAAACAACTTGACCGGACCAGAAAGACAATCCTTCAAATGTATAATTCCGGTCGATTTTTCCAGCATATCCGACTCCAAATTCCGGCGAAGCACCGGACTTTTCAGTAGAGGCAATCGATGAGCGTAAAGGATGACGTCATCCGAACACTGAATCCGGATATCGCTGAACGGATTTTCCGGATTATCGAGACCGGACCAAAGATTGCCGTAGAGATCTGAAGATCGAGTATCTCCAACGTCAATCCGGGATATACCGGACTGGGTCAGGTTGCTGATATCAACTCGGAAAACGCAGCCGGCGTATGAAGAATGCAAGCAGTCCAAGGGATATTTGATCCTAAAATTGGCTGGGAAAGACACACATTTCTTGTCCAATAGGATATGACTGCTACCAGGAGGCAAATAGTCTATGTCAATAAAATAGTCCCTCAGTGCAGTCGGGAAAGTTGAGACAGAGATATTGCAGGTTGCAGAGTCGTTAGGCTGGGAAGTGAACAAACGAAGTGCAATGTTGTCCAAGTCGGACATGTCAACTTGGACAAAGTTGGAAGGACCTAATTGACCATTGCCCGAGGTATCTTTGACCACAGCAAAGTCCAGGCAATAATTCCTTGTCGCCATATTAATAGACACGCTTGAAACATTAAAACATACACTGGTTTGCACCAAATGTGATTAGCAAATGATTAGCGAATTTCGTGCTAAGCAATTGCTTAGCAAGTGCTTAATCCCAAACTCCTTTGCACCAAATCTGATTAAGTTAACCAATTGCTAAGAAGATGCTAATCAAGTGCTCAAGAAGCAAATATTTAATCCTATTCTGGAGGAGGATTAACTGCGAAATTCCTGCTAATTTTTTGAATTTATTATTATCTCCAGTCAACCCGTAATGGCGAAAATGCTTGCTGGATACTTAGAGGTTCTCCACGTTGCCCCTAATAGCAAGATATCAAATAAAATGTTCGCCAACAATTTGCAACGGTAAATCATTTTATAAATAATAGAGATAAAAGCATTTTTAAGATTCTCTAACATTTGGAATTTGGAAATATCCGACCCGTTTAATTTTATATATATACTACAGATAACTCAACAACACAACTCATCCCAGGTAGGGACATGTATAATTCAACCGAACACAAATGCATCGAATTCAAAGACTGCTAATGTACATATGTCCTGAGAAAAAGTTAAGCAAGTGATTAGCAGATACGGCAGTCCTTGTAATCACATGACAATGGCATAAAATTCCCATAGCTGATTGGTCCAAATTCAAAAATCCAGCATTTTCATTGGTCAATTCTTAGTAATGCTAACCATTTGCTAAGCAACTGCTAAACTGATGATCTGTTAATCACTTATTAATCAGATGTGGTGCAACGGAGTTGTTGCTAAGCAAATGCTCAAGATTAGCACTTGTTTAGCTGATCATTTGGTCTTCGGATTAGCAAGTGCTTAGCAAATAGTTAATCACATTTGGTGCAAACGGCCGATAGTGATAAAGTGTATACTAGTGATGTTTCAGTCACTGAAACTTAAACTGAAACTGAAACTATTTTGAGAAGAGACCTGAAACTGAAACTGAAACATTTCTAGGCAGCCGACTGAAACTGAAACTGAAACCATATTGGGTAAAAGACTGAAACTCGGACTGAAACTAGTTTCAGCAAGAGTGCATAATTGCACTATATATAAGAAGAAGAGTAAGCCACTAGAGGGGTCCTCTTCTTCGCATTGCGTAACGGTGCTCCGACCACAATACGCGAATGTTCCCCCGTTTGGTGGGGGGTACGACGGGTAGCTCTCTTCGACAAAGCATACCCCCCCGTCCGTTTGGTGGGGGGGGGAGCATAAAAGAGGTCCTCGTTTGGTGAGGAGGTAGCCAACAACCAATCAAATAGCAGAGACCCCCTCCCCGTTTGGTGGGGGGGGGGGGGTAGAGCAGAGGATTACGGTAGTTTTTGTACTATTCGCAAATAGGTCCCCGTTTGGTTGGGGGGGGTAGCAAAGTGAGGTCCCCGTTTGGTGGGGGGGTAGCAATGAAAGGTCCCAGTTTGGTGGGGGGGTAGACAAAAGAGGTCCCCGTTTGGGGGGGTCTCCAATAGCTAATCAGATTGATCCAATATTATGTATCCTGACTTGGCGACCCCCCTAACGGGGACCCCTTTTGCATACCCCCCCCCCCCCCCACCAAACGGGGACCCCTTTTGCATACGTCCCCACCCAATGTGGACCCCTTTGCCTACCCCCCACCAAACGGGGAGGGGGTATGCTTGTCGACCCCCCCACCAAACGTTGGAGCACCGTTATGCAATGCCAAGAAGAGAAGCCGTCTACTGGCTTACTCTTCTTCTATAATATAAAGGAATAAATTATGGACTCTTGGTTTCAGTCTTTCCTTAAATCTTGAAATTTATTTTGAAGGTTTTGAGCTTCGATTCTTTTAACATTGCTGTAAGAGAGGCTGAATAAACATTAAATTGTGCTTTATATTAACTTAGAGAGCTGGAAACCGTTGTTTTTAAACCGAACTGAGACTGAAACTGAAACTCCAACTGAAACTAAAACTGAAACTGAAATTATTTTACGTTGCCAACTGAAACTTAAACTGAAACTGAAACTGTTTTGAGAAGAGACCTGAAACTGAAACTGAAACTAAAATCAGCTACTGAAACAACACTAGTGTATATGTCGTATCAAGAGTACATAATAACTAAAAAGGTAAGGTAAAGGTAAAGTGACCCCTGGAGAGAACTCCAACCTACGGAAGGTTATAGGGTGTCGGTGCTTATCTCCGGATTCACAACCCGAAGCCAGGAGCAACAACTCTAATGTTGACTACATCTGTGGAAGGGGGCCAGCCCTTCATCAGGCATTACGCCAGAACACAGACTCCTGTTACCTTCCCACCGCAGTGGTACCCATTTACCGACCAGTTAAGGATAGACAGCTGGGTTGGCTGGAGCCCACGGCGAACCGATATATGCATAATAACTAAGAGTGTGGCAAGCGCCATGCTCTTAGTTATTAGACTTGGGACATGATCTGCACGATAACGGCTGACCCTCTACACAAATTAGACCCATCACTTCAAAGAAGTTTGCACGCTATGTTTGTATTCTAAAGTTCGCAACAGACGCACATTGAACCAACTGACTAGTTTTTGAGCTTTAGAACGTAGGTATAGGCTTAGAATTTCTTTGAAGTGATGGGTCTAATATGTGTAGGGGGTCAGCCGTTATCGTGCAGATCATGTCCCAAGCCTAAACTAAGAACATGACGCTTGTCATACTCTTGTGTATTATGTACTCTTGGTCGTATGAAGATTGAAAGACCATGAACTTGCGCAAATGCATGATTATCATATCATGTATCTTGCATATCTTGCATATCGTGCATATCTTGCATACCATCATATGCTATAAACTAATGCAAATTTGAATAATTCATGAAAGTTAAACAAATACTTTTAAAATTCTACATTTTTAAAATCCAACTTTTTTATAATTTTTTGAATGGATATGGATAATATCTGTGAAAGCTAAAGTTGTAACTATGCATGTATCTTTGCGCTGAGCTAAAGAATGGTAAAGTAATTTAAAGTTCTTTCAAATATACAAAAGTACCCGTTTACTGCATAAGTGCCAATGAATTTGAGTGATTTCATAGAGCGTTTTATGAACTTTAGTAAGTGCATATGAATTTGCGCAAATTCATAAAACGTCGTATGAATTTGATTAAGTGCATGGGACGTTTATGAATTTGCGCAAGTGCATAAGCGACCCATGCACTTAAGCAAGTGCATGGGATATATAATCATGCATTTGAGCAAGTGCATGGTTTTTCTTCATACGACATATACATGAGCAAGTTATTAGGTCTTACATTTGTTCATATGTAATTCAACCTAAAGAACTTATAACTTTGAATGAGGCAAGCGTAAGCCATTTCGTGCTATAGAAACTGGCAAACGTATACTTCTGCAAAATAGCAAATTGTTGTAGTAAATATCTTAAAATTGGACATGTGTTTTATGGTTTTTTCGGAAGATTTCGGACCTTCGGCGGTACAGGACTTTCTTCTTCTTTCTCATTTATAATTAGTGGAAAGTTTTGGTCAACATTGCTGAACTTTGCTTCATTTCCTGATCGGTGATCCCACATATCAACCCGAGCCGATCCACAAATTTTGCGACCCGAACCGATCCGTTCCAACAAATCCTATTCACACCACAGAGTTGTAAGCGGGTACCATTTTGACGACCCGCCCCGCCCCGCTAACCGTAAGCTGGCACCCGCCCCTCATCGCCCCGCGGCCAGCGGCCCGCAGTCAACTGATACCCGCAAAATTTTTCGAGTGCTAAAGGATTGCTGTGCTGTTAAATTTATTAAAACAGTCCATAATGTGAGATAAACTATTTAAAACTCCTAAACTAATTTACCTTATCATGTTCTTAAGGTGGTGATTCCTTTTGGGCACATATTGTTATTTGGAGGCGTAAATCAAGATGAAATTTGATGAAACTTTCCGAATTAAGTTCTTTTAGCGTTCTAAAACCCTGCGCGCAATCCCGATTCAAAAATTCGACATTTCCGGTCAGAGTGGTTTTTCCCAATTTCTGAACGTTTTGCAGCTGCTATACAGTTATGACTATACTCATTCGAAACATCTCATTGAGCTTCACGTTTTTGATTTTTAAAACAAGTTTCTAGCTTTTCTCTACCGTGAGATATAGCCGATATTCTTGTTTTGTCGTCGAAAACTTGTCATTTTTGCAGAAGTCAATTAATCCAACATTTCTTGAACTACGCAAGCCGTAAAATCAAACTAAGGGCGTCAATCTGAAGGTCTGACAGGGACAAATTATCCGACGCATGATCGTCTTCCAACTGCTATCCTGTAGGCTGCTATCATAAATAATGTAGTTTTTGCAAAAACACGACCAATTTTTCCCAAAGATTGTGGAGCATTCACCATGCAAGCTGGAGGGCTGCTACTGAACAAATGTGTCCTGCACAAATACACCCAGGGACGATTTTTTAGTTGCCCCGATTTCTGCTTTCTAGCTAAAGAAATCGCTTGACAAATTTGGAAAAAGTAGGCAAAATACAGGTTACGCACACATTTCAGCTTATTTATCTATAACGAAGAGCGATTTCACAATAAATAAAAAATCGTCCCCAGCTATTTGATGGTGGTATCGAATGATATAACCGATGTCTCGCGAAAAAATTTACTTGAGTCTACAAAAATTCTGGAAAATTATACTTCTTCTAAAATGGGTTAAAAATATTTTAGAAAAGCAACATTAGTTTCATGGCATGCATTAAAAAGAAAAAATGTCAAGCTACATTTTGATATAAAAATGGCTTCTCAACTCCAAGTAATGAATGAGTAATAATGGTGCGAACTTCATGTGACCAAAGGGAATCACCACCTTAAGACGTGTTGCCGAAAAATAGAAATTAACGCAAATGGCTGAAGTTTGTGGATAAAAAGACATTTTCGAAAAGTTTATAAATTTAAACTAAATGATACATTTAATTAGGGATGCACCTGGGCTTTGGGCCCGATGCAGCATCGGTGGTTAAGTCGCGGTGCCTACCAGGACAAAACTTTGTAATTGTTGACAATATTTAGGAATTTTCGGAATTTTGGAATTTTAAAAGTCTAAATTAAATTAAATTGGTACAGATAGTTTCTCATCTATTTTCATGGAAAACAATAATAATTTTGTCAATACTTAAAACCATAGTAAAATCTGAATTTTAAGAAAATTCTCCTGTTTAGACTGCTATTTTTGGCCTCGGATCTGGCCCGGTGCATCTCAACGGGAGATTAATGTTGGCCTCATGCAGTTTCGAAAAAAGATCTATGTTACAAAGCTAAGGACTAGTCTTATTAAATCAAACGCATCTTCTAGAAATTAAAAAAGGTTTTTGAAAATGAAGAGTTTGAAAATTATGCACTGTTCGGTTCTCTCGAAAGCGCGTTTAGCCTGGTAGAGGGCTGAGGCCTCTGGATACAAAATTTCTCAACAGTATGCAGATGACGACAGATGGCATAGCAAAAAACGCAACTGCAACAAAGGAATTAGGATGGATATTGCAGTGGATATAGGTACATATTGTGTATGTGTGAGTGTAACGCTCTACACTTCTTCTTTCGCCTAGCTATGCACCGGCTTGTTGCCACATATGCACTAGTTGGTCGGGGAAGGTTGGGTTGGGCTGGGTCTGTTATTCTACTGGGAGTTCCCCATTTTACATGTAGGTGTTACACTGTTATTGGTTGGGAGGGTTTATCTAAGCCCCGCCTCCTGGGGGGTCTCAACAATTCTCTCCCTTCCCAACGCAGTGTTGGGTTTCCTTTGTCTAGTTTGGCTGTTTCTCCCCTTGCAGTATTTGTTGTGTGCATTCGCCTTTTGGCCTCCCTTGTCAACACAGTTGGGTCCCCCCACCCCACCTGTATTTCCGCGCTCTCCCGGCTCCTGTGTGTAAGGTATTGTTTCCTTGTATGTGTTTGTAAGAGCCAGTACGGCCTTGTATTAGCTATGTATATTATTGCTATATTCGCTATACTTGTATTGAGTACTCTATATCATTTATATCTGTGTCATTTCCGGCATACGCGCCATTATTAAACCACATTTATTAATTGTGTTGCTAGGGCTCTATTTAGGAATAGCTAGGCTAGTTTGTACGTGTAACATCTGTTACTGGCGAGGTTACCCCGGACTGGCTCTTGATCGGCCAGGCGCGTTTATCCATTGGGCGCAGTTCTAGTAGCAAGTCGTTCGTAATTCGCTATATTACAACACTTCCGCTACATTAGTCTGCCAGGACGTAACCTGGTTCATCTGGGCGTTTTTTCTTCTCTTTACGGTTTCGTTTAGCGATGGGGAGAAAGGGCAGAACGCCGCTCCCCGACGATTTCGATTCGACCTGTGATTACCTGGAATTTTCTGAAGCGACAACTGGAATTTGGAAAGGCAGTACGCCGCTCCTGAGATTCGAACCTACGTTTGTTTCGCGACTTTTCTTCGTCAGAAGAGTCACATCAGGATCGACGCTTGCGAACGGCAGTACGCCAGTACCAAATTTCGAACGCACGTATTACGAAACGAAATCCAGGAATTCGGGCCGGCAGTACGCCACTCATAAACCCGAATTGACACGACCACCCAACAATAAGAACAGTACGTTCGTCCTGCATTTGTCTGCGCCGTTTTTACGAATCTACGTACCTAACTTTCGCTTTCCTACGCTTACGAGAGCGAAATCGCCGGTATTTTTGTAAATTGTCTGGGTCTGTATACGTACGTATTGTTTCTCCTTTTATATTTTTGTACTGCCAACTACTGTAACCGGCCTAAACGGCTACGTAACTTTTGTCCTTTGGTCATTGTTACTGTATACGTATATAGGCCGTAACAATTTCTGTATCCTTTGTTTACGTACGCCCAATTTTATTTACACAGCTGTATCATATTGGTCTCTTTATACAGTTCTGTACAGGTCATTGCTTTCTGTCCACGTTATACATTAGTGTACACGTATTATTTGCCCAGTACATTAGTTCCTGTATACATTTGTCTCATATTTTGATCTCAGTGTAATTCTTGTATTTTTCTCTTTTTGGGGTACACTATTTGAGATAATTTAGGGACATTTTTCGGGATTATTTTTCTGAGATAGGTATAATTTTCGTTATAATTCTTATAATTTTATTTATTATCAATTTTTAATTCATTCGTAACCTGGTTTCTTCTTTGTATTTTCCTTATAATTATACTTGTCTAATTTTATTTTATCTTTTAGGTCTCTTAAGTCCCTACCTTTTCTGTCTAATTTTAAATAATTATCTTTAATTTTGTATTCTCATTTTAATTTTCATTACCTTGGGGTACGTACGTATAATTGTGCTTTGCTTTTTATTCAAGTACTTCAGATAAGAAATTTTCTGTGGTTATGGAGAAACTAACCGAGAGACGTACGTCCAGACGATTGCACGAAAAAGCCGTGCGAGAAGCCTCACTTGCCAATCGACGAGATCTGGAATCTTGTGGTTCATCATGCGTGGGCTGTCCGTCCATGTGTCCGAAGTCGAATTCTGTCAACGCCAAGCCTTCGAAGCGTCTGACGACGCAGCTGGCTCGTGCCAGGGCAGATTCGCTCCCCTCTAAAACGGTCAGTTCGACCAATCTGGCTCCCTTTCCTGATTTCGTTGGTCATAATCGTCAAACTGGTAGTCGTGAGTCCACTTCGTCATCCGTGTCGACGGAATTCGGCAGCGCTCGTGACGTATTCGACGATCCTGAGGAAGAAACCACCCAGCACGGGCCGGACGCTGATTCTCTAGCGCAACTCGACTCTACGCAAAATCAGCCTACCGGCCTGTCAGGCCAAATTCCTCCTCAGCATTCGTTTATCGATCGTCCACTGCCGAGCCTTACCTGGAACTTGGTCTCCGACGCCATCGACACCCCTGGTCCCAGCCTCCAATCGAGCCCTGGGGACCGGACGGTCATCCTGCGGGATCCACTTTTGGGACAATTACCCACCTCTGATCCGGTTTCCCCTTCAGGGACATTTTTATCTCTCGGGAACCTAGAAACTGGAGGCCTGGTTGCCCAGGCTGGCCAACTGGTTCGCCCAGCTCCTTCTTCTGCGGGGCTGGCGGACCTGAATCTGGACTTTGACCTAAGTCTGAACCTGGGTCTTATTCCACCCATTGAGCCATTTTCTTCGAACGGGACTATTGTAAATGCTTGGTCTCCCACGGATGAGCGCCGTCTCTCCTGGGATTCGTCTGCATTGGGAGGACACTGGACTGTTCTCGACCCACCGGTGAGTCACGGTTCTAATTTTGGCGTGACGCTGGGGGCTTCCCCCTCGGTGTCTATAGGCCCTATATTTGACACTGATTTGACTATACACACGCCGCGGGCGGCGTACCAGGGAGCTCTGTACCGAATTCAACAGCAGCAACGGGGAGCGGAATTCATCCTGACCGTAAATACCCGAGCGTCCACGAATCGACAGCTAGCTCGGTTGTGGCCCTCTACCCCATTACGGACTTCATCACCGTTACCTCGTCGGTCGCGACGTCCGTTGGCCCTAAACATGGGATCACGCTCTGGTCAGCCGTTGCCCAGGCCCAGGTTCTCTTCTGAATAATCAGAGGAGGACGTGTCTACGTCAGTTTTACCGGCTCAAGCAGCCTCACCATCTTATTCGGCGCCGATTCGACTGGGCGCGGCCGTCCATATGGCTCAGATGTCGCCTGACACGGTACGTATGCTGAACGATTATACGAAATGGTTCAGATCGATAAATACCTTTAAGGGCAGAAAAAGCACGCTCGCTCTGTCAATCTGGCTTGACATGTTCAAAAGCACTTTTCGAGCAAGCGGTGCAAAGGACGAACTCAAACAGCCGCTTTTATGGTATTTACTCGACCATTCCATCAAACAGGATTTGGCTGGCCAGTCGACCGATTCCTACGAAGAACTGGTTTCCGTTTTGAAACAGTTCTACGAACCGATCGCGAAAACTCCCGACCAGTACGCTCAAGAGTTCTTCGAACGACAGCAGCACTCGTCGGAGGCGAGTCACGAATACCTCAACGAACTACGTACTCTTGCTTGCAAGGGTTTTCCTAACGAAGATCCCAAATCCAGGGAACTGAAAGCGGTCGAACGCGCGGAAAATTTTGCTATATATATTTGAACTCAGCGTGGTCGAAAACATACCCACACCAAATGTTAGCTCATTTATTCAAGTTTTAAGGATTTTGAGTACTGGGGGGGGGTAATCGAAATAAGACCCACTAGTTTAATATGACAGAAGTATAATGAGCAGAATCAAGAGTAGATGATAGGAAGAGTATGACACGGGACTCTTCCTAGTGTAATTGGCCTGTCAGATGCTCGGCACATTAAGGCCGAAATCTCGGGGGGGGGGGTCACGGTTAACACAGTTAACCATGTGTTTATATGCGTTTGAACTAAAATGAATCTGATTGGCTAATCCCCTACCTTATGTCAAAATTACGTGTATAAGGTCACCCCCCCCCCCCCCCCGAGATCTCGGGGGGGGGGCTCAGCTTAATGTTGTTAAGCGTGTGTTTGAACTGAAATGCATATGATTGGCTGCTTCGCTGCTGCTATTGAAATGCACTGGTGAGGGCTACGATAGCTAAGTAACCAATCAAATGCATTTCAGTTCAAACTCATATAAACACACGCTTAACAACGTTAAGCTGAGCCCCCCCCCCGAGATCTCGGGGGGGGGGTCACCTTATACACGGAATTATGAAATACGGTAGGAGATTAGCCAATCAGATTCATTTTAGTTCAAACGCATATAAACACATGGTTAACTGTGTTAACCGTGACCCCCCCCCCCCGAGATTTCGGCCTTAATGTTCCGAGCATCTGACAGGCCAATTACACTAGCAAAGGTACGGTGTCGTACTCTTGCTATTATTAACTCTTGGCAGAATAAACAAGCAAACTCTACAGCATGACTGAAAAGTTTCTGGGCCTACACAAAATAAACAAGATACACAGGATTATACTACTCTGGCCCCGAACATGCTAGTCAGAGTCCAACCGGAGTAGAACTTCCGTCTATTACAACAAAGATGCCGACTACCTTTGACGACTATATATTAGTCTCTGACAACAAGCAGCCTGTTACTTGTTTGAAGGAAAACTACAATAATAAAATGTTTTGAGGAAATCAGTTTCAAATTCCCAAATTGCATTAAACCTGTGGGAGGGAATCTCCGTCTGTCTGAGTAACAAAACCTGTTAGCAGTGCCATTTTACACAATATGTAATATGAGAAATGTCAGACCAAGAGTCATAGAATTTGATATATTTCTGCATAATTGCAGCTGCTAAACTGTTACGAAACTATTTCTTCAACTTCTATTTATTCATGATTGGGAACCGCCAAAGCTGTAATCACTTCTAAAGTATTATAAAGTCTGGAATACGGTAGTGTTTCACAATAGCAACAGACGCATTATAGTTGAAACACACAATAGTTAAAATTTTGTGGTCTTCTTTTATTGGTTTTAATGTTCAGTAAGAAGATGAATTGTGGAAGCGAAGGAATTCACACAATGTTGGTTTAAATTATCTGCGGAAATTGAAAAGAGGCCGAAACATAGCCATAAATGCATTGGAAATCAAGTCGGCATTAAAGCTCTAAATTTATTTCTCTTTGTCATCTCTATTTTACGGACTGCTAATGCTTGTCAACTGTGACCGGTTTCCAAACTCAAACAAAGTATTCAGAATTCTGCAAACTGCGGGCCGCGGGGATCTTTTCCAGATCCAGATACATCTGTAGCTTAGCTGAGCAAACCAAAAGCTGAATCGAAAGCCGGACTTCAGATTCGTGTTCTACGACCCCAAAACTAGGGATGGGCAGCGGTACGGTTTTACCGCGGTTACCGCTGCGGTAACTTCAGAGCTGCGGTATGCTGTAACGAAGGAAAAACCGCGCGGTTATTGCGGTTACCGCCGATTCTGATAACCGCGGGAAAACCGCGGTTTTTATCAGATTTTTTGCTTGAAAACCGCAAATTTACTTAAGTTTATATGATTTTCGGTCAAAAATGCAAATGTATCCGAAATATTTTATATTTGTCCGGAATTTTTACAAAGTTCTGGCTCCTTTTGCTACTCTGCTACCGTGGCAGACTTTGATATGCATACACTAACAATTATAACATTGTTAGCGTTAACACAGTCGTTGCAATCACTAGCAATGCAAACACAGTCGTTGCAATCACAGGATCATAGTTGTTAAACAAATTTTAATTTTACTATTTCATTTATTCAATCTTGTACCCAGTCGGAAATTGTAAGTTGTGAAATAAAAAATTAATCAAAACTTTCGTAATTAATTTAGTATTTTGAATTTTAAATCCAAGAAATTGGAAAACTTGTCTGACTGAGCTTTACGTGTACTTAGCCAGTCAAAGTTAGGTATTCTGTAAAGGCCTTCATAAATTATATCACAGTTTGATTTAAAAAAACAGATCGAAGAATCTCCAATTCTCCAAGAGTGATTTTCCGGAACCAGAATTTGCAACATGTATAAACTGAAAACATTAAAGTGCAATCATGACCGATATTACTTCTGGTTCAGCATTTCATATATTTTATTTTAAATTTAAGAAATTAACCCTCCATAAACAAAGAACTGCAACAAACAACCTACCAAACTGCAACTCAACCAAAATTTCTAATTATCTCCCAGCTCATAAGTGCAATTTTGTTCCGTTGTGGGAAATTAAATGT
>JASAND010015176.1:0-14513 GCA_030248195.1 Trissonchulus latispiculum | reverse complement strand
ATTTCTGTTTGGTCTAACATCGTTAACTTTGGTGATAATTTTTGAACATTTTTAGCTTAGATAGCAGTATAATACGTTGAAGTGGAAAACGGGCAATTTTTTCCGTATTTTCAGCTCGTTTAGCCCATTTTATTCTCCCCACTTTGATCTTCTTCCACTATCCCCCCCCCCCCCGCCAATTTTGGCCTGGAGAAAACCCAGAAGTACTCATACAAACGTAAGAGTCAACTTGTCGGCTTGTGCCACTGTACCATAAAAACAGTCGATTTCCATCTAGCGGCAATGGAAGTTTTTCAAAAACACCTTTGGTCACATCCAGAAATTTTACGGGAGGGACCAGAAAACCGTCAAAGCTTAGTCTCACTCTCATCGAGAAACTTCTGTATCCAATTACAATCCTAAAAACCAAATAAGGTTCAGCAAAAATTAATCAGTAATCAAAGAATTTGAAAATTAACCTTATCGTGAAAAAAATTTTTAAATGTCAGCAGCTTACCAAAACTTAAATATATATTCAACAATGTAAACTCAGTATCGATATCTAAAGCAGTAAGAACTAACAGACAGAAATGCAAGTTTTATCGGTAAAACATGAATTTGCTTTTAACATTTAACTGGCATTCTTAAATTTGCAGTAAAAATACCAGAAATTTCTCTGACGTTCTCATTTTCCCGGGTTTTCAAGCGCTTCACCATTTTCCCTGATATTCCCTGTTTTCCCAGTCGCATGAAACCTGATCCTTACATTCGGACGATATACACAACAAATGAAAAGGTCCAATTTTGAACTTTCAGTCCACGTCTTCAGTCTTCCCGTGACAGAGATGAGCCGCAAAATCAGCATACCCTTCCAAACAATACAGACTGAAACACTGCGAACACTTAGAGCATTTCTGAACCCAGTCATTATGACATTCAAAACAGTTACACAATCCGTAGTCTATATGCTCCGAGCGACAACTGAATGAAATCATGGGCAACATGGCAAGAATGTTTCCAAACTTGAAATAGGAAGATTAACGGCACTCATGATGACAGGATTAGAAAAAAATATCTTTTCCGTGCATTCACTATATATAATCCGAAGGACTGGGTTCATTAATGGACATTAACGTTTCCTTCACCATGTCAGACCAACCGTATTTCACGCCCAGCAGAATGCATTCCCAAAATCGTTCAGAACATGACGTCATCCAGCACAAGGCCACAAATGTTTTGATTCGATCCACCAGCATCATAACGTCGTACTTGTCGGCAAATCGAACAACCGTCCAAATAGAATCGTCTGGAATACAAAAATTGATAAAAAGACTAAAATATGCGAAAATGTGTTTTACCGACCTACACTAAATATCACCCAAACCGGACGGTTCGCTGGTCGGCTTGGGCTATAAGTTTTAGCAGTTACTTTCCCAAGACCTACTATTTTTGACTGAAAGTTTGAGACCAAACCGTTGTTCCAAGCTCAAGTTTTGCGGCATTAAAGACGAGTCAAAAAATTACGAAAATTCGCAACTTTAAACTGGCTTCTCTCGCTCCAGGGACGAAATTTAGAAAAAACCGGCTTGTGCCCCGATGATAGACTCTGATGGGGGTACAATATGTGGGAAAATGAAGAAAATCTTTAATTTTTAAAACCAATCACGCTATGTACGAGTGCAAGAAAAAGCCTGTTATATATACACCCTTTTTAGACGGTGGGCCCGAGCGGCTAAAAATAGCCAGGGGTTCATAGCCGACTCTGACCTGATACATAGTAGGCAACACTAGCGTCGCCCGAACAAACCTTCGGGGGGGGGGGCAAGCCCAAATTGTTCAAACGTAACTGTGGCAGTTAAAAAGTAAACCGCAAGCATTTTATTACGTTAGCTTATTTTTCTGGCTTTAAATTAGCGATTTTTGAGATACAAATAATTCAAAATGCCACCGTTACATGATTTGCGCAATGAATTTTTCTGAGCACATTTTCCTTACTGTAAGGTAAGTTAAAGGTAATGGTAATGTAACATAATCAAAAGTACATATATAGTTTGATTTAAATAACAGAAAGCCTATTCGGAAATTTATCTGAAGGGGAGTGAATGAATGAACAAATGCTAACTTCCGTAACGTTATACGGTAGCCAAAAAGTTTCTGCTATTTTCCAGAAAAAGTGTGTACTTACGCATTTTTTGAGCAAAAAACGGTAAATAGGGCTAGGTACCATACTTTACTATATTATACTAACTAAGATCAGGCATATTACATTTGAGATGCAATTATGTAAATTGAAATGACATTTTAGAATTGGCTACGAAGAAATATATAAATAATTCGCGCCGAAGGCGCGAAAAATTTTGGATTTTAGTTCTAAATTGTTTTAATTTTCATCAATTTCCAGGCTCAACGCAGTCTACAGTAGCTGTCTGCGTCATAAACATTTCCTGATGGTAGATATTTCCAGGGGGGCAACCCAATTTCGGCGGGGGGGCATGCCCCCCTTGCCCCCCCCTGGCTACGCGCCTGGTAGGCAATAACTGCTATATAAACTAGGACATGTGGACGTTACCATCAATATCCGTAACAGGAGTTGGAGTAAGGATAGCCAAGACAGTTTCTATTTCTTCCAGAGTAAAATCTGTAATCTTGACTCGACGTGATATCTTCTCAACGCACTCAGAATCACCAAAAAGCATAGCTCTGAACACCGGACTATAGGCAGCCAGCATTCCCTCACTGAAGTGGAGATCCACCTTATCAACTTCAATAATCATATCATCATAGCAGGCCTTCTCTCGAAAGGAACGAGGCAGTGACATCTTATTAACGGTGTTCTGAAATGTAAAGAACTTGAACAAATAAAATGCAACCAGAGCAATAGATCCAACAAGATCAACTCGCTTCTCGTTTGGGAGAGGACATTCCCCATTAGTGGACACTTTAAAAAGTCCCACATATAATTAAAAATTGTCAAATTTTACCACTAACACCAACTTTTCAAATGATTATCAGGCTTCTCAAATATTTTCAGTTATTTTCGCTAGTTTACTGCAAAGTAAACCAAAGTTATATAATAAAGCGGGAAAAAACCCACCCGCCAATGCGGAAAAAACCCACTGCCAGTCAGTGTTTTATTGCTCAAAACGCGTGTAATTACACACTTTTTCTGGAAAATAGCAAAAAATTTTGGCGACTGTATAACGTTACACCAAACTTTTGGACAAATTTTACCAAATGTCGGAACTTTTTGCAATGCGCATTCATTTGTTTCCACATATTTACCGTTTCTGGGGGGCTTCGTCCCCCAGACCCCCCCCCCCTTTTGCACCATGTCTTACATTTTATTTTTGGTATTATTTAAGTACTAGTTATTAGATAGAAGCAAAATTTAATTGGTTCCATGCAAAGTGCTGCAGGAGGCCTTTCGAAAAATTATGCTCCTTCGGTGCACTGGTGTTTTCCTTCGCTCTATCAAGTCAAAACCAATAAATGGAAATTAACGATGTATGTAACTGCTCGAATTTCTAATTTTGTCGATCTGATTTGGTGAAACTTCTCCAAATATTGCTGTAAATAAGATTTTTAAATTTTACTTATAAAGAAGCGGCTTCTAAAATACGTTGGAATAATTTTGTTAACAATAAAATTATATACATGTGTTAAGCAAAACGCGAGTAAATTAGGAATTTTTAGGTATTTACACTTTTTCCTGAAAAATAGCAAGAAATTTTGGAGAGGTGTGTAGCGTTACACATAAGCCGTCGGCAAAAAAACACTGCTGCCAGTGTGGGCTACCGGTATGAGCTATATAGAATTTGAATCGCCTATCTTGAAGAGCTTCCAAAACTACCCTAGCGGGTTTATTATTGTAGCCCCTGCTGCTTCCCTGCAAACTTTTTCGGACTTTGAAATTTTTGGAAGTTGGGGTCCGACCAAGTGCCGAAGTTCGGCAAACTTTGCCGGACCACGCTGAACTACTGGAAAGACCAATACCAAAGCGGATTATATGTATATACGGTGCGACCTGGGGGTGACATAGAGTTGGCGGGAAATAACTCACTTTTCAAAATTAAAATTTTTTCTAACCATTGACCAGAAAGGTCAAACTAATACATACATTCATTTAATGGAGCCTATAGAGCCTGTAGATTAAATTGGTATAGGTTTTACATGGGTTCGTTCTGTTATTATGTAGGGGCGCGATAGCGCAGAAAAACGTTGTTTTGGGGTTTGACCAGTGGTCAATAGGCCACCTAGACCGTAGTGACCAGTGGTCACTTCCGTCGGTTTCGACAATACGCCCATTGAAACGAGCATAGTCGATTTTCTATATATGCCCCCAACCAAAACGCTGAAATACGAAGTTTAAGGGGGTTTGACCATTGGTCAATAGGCCACCTATACCAGTGGTCACTTCCGTCGGTTTCGAAAATATGCCCATTGAAACGAGCATAGTCGATTTACTAAATATATGTCCAACCAAAACGCCGAAAAACGATGTTTTAGGGGGTTTGACCAGTGGTCAATAGGCCACCTAGACCGTAGTGACCAGTGGTCACTTCCGTCGGTTTCGACAATATGCCCATTGAAACGAGCATTGTCGATTTACTAAATATATGTCCAACCAAAACGCCGAAAAACGATGTTTTAGGGGGTTTGACCAGTGGTCAATAGGCCACCTAGACCGTAGTGACCAGTGGTCACTTCCGTCGGTTTCGACAATATGCCCATTGAAACGAGCATTGTCGATTTACTATATATGCCTCCAACGTCCAACCAAAACGCCGAAAAACGCTGTTCCAGGGGGTTTGACCAGTGGTCAATAGGCCACCTAGACCGTAGTGACCAGTGGTCACTTCCGTCGGTTTCGACAATATGCCCATTGAAACGAGCATAGTCGATTTACTCTATATGCCCCCAACCAAAACGCCGAAAAACGCTGTTTTAGGGGGTTTGACCAGTGGTCAATAGGCCACCTAGACCGTAGTGACCAGTGGTTACTTCCGTCGGTTTCGACAATATGCCCATTGAAACGAGCATAGTCGATTTACTATATATGCCTCCAACCAAAACGCCGAAAAACGCTGTTTTAGGGGGTTCGACCACTGGTCAATAGGACACCTAGACCAGTGGTCACTTCCGTCGGTTTCGAAAATATGCCCATTGAAACGAGCATAGTCGATTTACTATACATGCCTCCAACCAAAACGCCGAAAAACGTTGTTTTAGGGGGTTTGACCAGTGGTCAATAGGACACCTAGACCAGTGGTCACTTCCGTCGGTTTCGAAAATATGCCCATTGAAACGAGCACAGTCGATTTACTATACATGCCTCCAACCAAAACGCCGAAAAACGCTGTTCCAGGGGGTTTGACCAGTGGTCAATAGGCCACCTAGACCGTAGTGACCAGTGGTCACTTCCGTCGGTTTCGACAATATGCCCATTAAAACGAGCATAGTCGATTTACTATATATATATATGGCTCCAACCAAAACGCCGAAAAACGCTGTTTTAGGGGGTTTGACCAGTGGTCAATAGGACGCCTAGACCAGTGGTCACTTCCGTCGGTTCCGAAAATATGCCCATTGAAACGAGCATAGTCGATTTACTACATATATGTCCAACCAAAACGCCGAAAAACGATGTTTTAGGGGGTTTGACCAGTGGTCAATAGGCCACCTAGACCGTAGTGACCAGTGGTCACTTCCGTCGGTTTCGACAATATGCCCATTGAAACGAGCATAGTCGATTTACTATATATGCCTCCAACCAAAACGCCGAAAAACGCTGTTCCAGGGGGTTTGACCAGTGGTCAATAGGCCACCTAGACCGTAGTGACCAGTGGTCACTTCCGTCGGTTTCGACAATATGCCCATTGAAACGAGCATAGTCGATTTACTATATATGCCCCCAACCAAAACGCCGAAAAACGCTGTTTTAGGGGGTTTGACCAGTGGTCAATAGGCCACCTAGACCGCAGTGACCAGTGGTCACTTCCGTCGGTTTCGACAATATGCCCATTGAAACGAGCATAGTCGATTTACTATATATGCCTCCAACCAAAACGCCGAAAAACGCTGTTTTAGGGGGTTCGACCACTGGTCAATAGGACACCTAGACCAGTGGTCACTTCCGTCGGTTTCGAAAATATGCCCATTGAAACGAGCATAGTCGATTTACTATATATGCCTCCAACCAAAACGCCGAAAAACGCTGTTCCAGGGGGTTTGACCAGTGGTCAATAGGCCACCTAGACCGTAGTGACCAGTGGTCACTTCCGTCGGTTTCGACAATATGCCCATTGAAAAGAGCATAGTCGATTTACTATATATGCCTCCAACCAAAACGCCGAAAAACGCTGTTTTAGGGGGTTTGACCAGTGGTCAATAGGACGCCTAGACCAGTGGTCACTTCCGTCGGTTTCGGCGATATGCTCATCGTGTTCAGCGACCCCGATTTACTATATATAAGCACCACCAAAAGACCAAAAATAGCCGTTTTTAGACACTTTTCCCAACTTTGACCCTGGGCGAGGAACCACGGGCGCCATGCAGCATGAGGGTCACATCCGTCGGTTTCGGCGATATGCTCATCGTGTTCAGCGACCCCGATTTACTATTTATAAGCACCACCAAAAGACCAAAAATAGCCGTTTTTAGGGACTTTTCCCAACTTTGACCCTGGGCAAGGAACCACGGGCGCCATGCAGCATGAGGGCCACATCCGTCGGGTTCGGCGATATGCTCATCGTGTTCAGCGACCCCGATTTACTATATATAGGCACCACCAAAAGACCAAAAATAGCCGTTTTTAGGGACTTTTCCCAACTTTGACCCTGGGCTCGGAACCACGGGCGCCATGCAGCCCGAAGGTCACATCCGTCGGCTTCGGCGATATGCTTATCGTGTTCAGCGACCCCGATTTACTGTATATGGGTACCACCCCGAGGCCGAAAAACGCTGTTTTTGCCCGGTTTTTAGACTATTTTCAAATTTTCGGACTTGCAGCTTGCAGGTGTCCAAAAACGCTATTTTCCCCATTTTTGACCATCTATAAAAATCGGACCAGATCGAAATTCGAAAAAAAACATAAACTTGCTAAGTACCATTGCCTAGATAATCAAAAAATAGTATAGAAAAATTTTTCCTATGGGCCGTTCGAAAAATCGAGTTAACACAAAATTGGAAAAAATCATGCTGAATACAAAGAAAAAAAACCCGACTTTCAAACCCGTAAAAGTCGATTTTTTCAAAGTTCATTTTTTCCGGGCAAGTTTGGTATCATTGGAAAGCTCTTGGCCTGGAGATTTCAAAAATGCAAATATTAGCTCTTAATTCCTTCCCGTTAATTAGTTATGCCTAATTAGCACTTTTCCAAATCCGCAAAGTGCCTTTATAGCTCATATTATGGGGGGGCTCTCCGAGCTCCCCCATGATTATATGTTGGTAGACAGGATCCCCCCATGCTACCTTTTTTGGTCATTTTGGCACCTGGCCAATTTTGGCTCTGTGCCAAGGTCCCAAAGTCGGACTTTCGCTATTTTTCGCAAATTTTGGTCACACTTTTCTAGAACTGGGTAGAAGATGGAGAGGCCTAGTATCTTTTGTTGAAAATTACCAGTAGGGTAGCATAAAGTAACGAGGGGGATTTTTTAATTTTGCTCCCTAGCTTTCAGGAGATGGGCCCAAACTTTGCTTTTTTTGGCCTGTTTGGGCTAAAAGCTTCTAAGTCCCACTTTTACTAGAAATGGCCTAAAAGTCACTAAAAATGGCGTTTTTCGGCCTTGGAGTGGTACCCTTGTGTAGTAAATCGGGGTCGCTGAAAACGATGAGCATACTGCCAAAACCTCCCGAAGTGACCACTGGTCAGCATGACTCCCGTGGTTCCTCGCCCAGCGTCAAAGCTGGGAAAACTCAGTCTAAACAGCGTTTTCCGGCGTTTTGATTGGGGGCATATATAATAAATCGACTACGCTCTTTCAATGGGCATATCGCCGAAACCGACGGAAGTGACCACTGGTCACTACAGCCTGTGGGGTCTACTGACCACACTGGTCAAACGGCCTAAAACTGCGTTTTTCAGCGTTTTGGTCGGGGGCATATAGAGTAAATCGACTACGCTCGTTTCAATGGGCATATCGCCGAAACCGACGGAAGTGGCCACTGGTCACTACAGCCTATGGGGCCTATTGACCACACTGGTCAAACGGCCTAAAACTGCGTTTTTCGGCGTTTTGGTCTGGGGCATATATAGTAAATCGACTACGCTCGTTTCAATGGGCATATCGCCGAAACCGACGGAAGTGACCACTGGTCACAACAGCCTATGGGCATGGGGCCTATTGACCACTGGTCAAACGGCCTAAAACTGCGTTTTTCGGCGTTTTGGTAGGGGGCATATATAGCAAATCGACTACGCTCGTTTCAATGGGCATATCGCCGACACCGACGGAAGTGACCACTGGTCACTACAGCCTATGGGGAATATTGACCACTGGTCAAACGGCCTAAAACTGCGTTTTTCGGCGTTTTGGTCGGGGGCATATATAGTAAATCGACTACGCTCGTTTCAATGGGCATATCGCCGAAACCGACGAAAGCTCCACCAAAGAATGCAGCCTTTCCGTGGTGGTGGAGATATCCTATGGAAACTCCCATGGATCCCCAAATTGCCTCAACTCAGGCCTCCTCAGGAGGTCACTGTCCTTGGAGTATCAGCCCCGGGCCACTCTGGGACATCCCAACACCCGTGCAAGCGAATCCCAATACCAGCCGGGTTTGTGGCAAGAGGGTTCTTCATGCTGGCGTGTAGATCCCTCATCCTCCTACTGCTTCTAATCGCCGGCAACGTTCACCCAAACCCTGGTCCTCCTGGTCCCCATCAGAATTATTTGTGTGGGGGTTGCTCTAGGCCTGTTGGATGGAACTGGACTGTCTTGTGCGGAAAATGTGACCACTGGTACCATCATCGCTGTTCAGGCCTTACACCAGCTGATGTGCGATGGATGTCATCGCACTCGCTCCAACCGTTATGGGTCTGCACCCTCTGCCGGGTACTCGGTGCCCCACCACGCCCGCACGTCCAGGCGCAAACGCATCAGGCACCATCTCATCCCCCCCAACAGACTGAACCAACCCCCCGACCTAAGCCAAAGAAAACTTTACGGGTAATTCAATGGAACGCAGGTGGAACAGCAAAAAAGAAAGTCGAACTGGAAAAGATGCTCAACGACACAAAGGCGGATGTGTTGCTCCTGCAGGAGACCCATCTGGCGAAAACTGCGGATTTTAAACTCAGCGGCTTTGAGACGAGACTGAAGGCGAGGCAGCGAGGGCGTCGTGCGGCGGGCGGAGCCGAAGACCCCAAAGGCGGCGACCTCCTCCTGGCCTGCCGGCAAGGACTGAAAATTGAACTATTGGACAGCGATCAATTTGCGGCCCCCATTGACGACGTCACTGAAATTATGGCAGCTCGCATCTTCCCCGACCCTTCAAGGCGAGACAGTATCCAACTGGTAAACGTCTATGCCCCTCCAATCAGAGCTGCCGCTGACGACGATCGTCGACTGAACTTCGATCCTAGCCACCTGCCAGCGACCCCGCATACCCTGGTCTGTGCTGACCTCAACGGGCACTCCCCCCTGTGGGATAGTGCCCTACCCACCAACGCAGTATGTGAAATTATTGAAGATTGGCTCCCATCTACTGACTTTTTTATTGCTAACGACGGATCAGCCACGCGGCGTGACTATAGAACCGGAAGTCAAGGATCGCCTGATGTAACGTTCGCCCATACTAGTCTTATGGGGAAGCTCAGGTGGCAAGTTGGGCAGGACATCGGCTCAGATCATTTGCCTATCATTATTGACATCAGCCTCAGTCGACACCTCAAATCCCCACCTGCCCCCAAAAAACCAACATGGAACGTCAATAAGGCAGACTGGCCTTCCTACACCAGAAGAGTGGATGAGCTGCTGGCGGAAAACCCAAATGACCCCTTAGGCAAGGTCCACTCAGAGTACAAGAAACTGAACAATGCCATCATCAGAGCTGCTGAGGAGACCATCCCCCGTGGCTGTGCCATCAGAAGGCCTAAACCGTGGTGGTCTGCCGAAATTGCTACGAAAGTGGCCGAACGCCGGGCCGCTAGGATGGTCGCTCACCAGAGCGAAGAGGCTAAGCAACGCTGGGTCGAACTATCCAGAGAAACCGCAAACTTCATCGTCCAGCAGCCTCAGCCACCAATCTGACTCTACGAAACTGTGGAATACGATCAGTGCAATGGATGGAAGACGGACCTCCGGAACTGGTGAAGCCATGGAATACAGACAAAAGCTCCTTGTCTCGGACTGGGCTAAGGCTAATGCCTTTTCTAAACTCTATACTTCGGTCAGCCAGGTTAAAGAAGGGAAAAGAGTAAGGGCATTCATCCGCCAAATCAAACGACGACTCAGAGCCAATTGCGGATGCAATCATACCGGTTGCTGTTCCGACTTTACGGACTCGGAACTGGATACGGCCCTCAACAAACTGAAAAAGAAGAGCTCCCCGGGACCTGATCAGATCAGAAACGAGATGCTGCTGCACCTCAGTGCCAAGGCCAAAACCTCGCTTCTATCGGTCATCAATATGTCCTGGAGATCTAAAATCATTCCATCGCCCTGGCTCCGCGCAACTATTGTGCCGGTTCCAAAGAAAGGAAAAGCAGCTAAGGATCCGGAATCCTACCGACCAATTAGTCTGACCTCCTGCGTGTCCAAACTGACAGAGTCGATGATCAAAACTCGGATGTACTATCTGCTAGAGAAGAACGGATCTCTGACTAATGCCCAAGCTGGGTTCAGATCCAACCACAGCACCGAGGACCAAGTCATGCGGATCACGCAGTCCGTAGCAGATGGCTTCCATCAGAGGCCCCCTCTACGAACTGCAATGGCCCTCATCGATTTTGCCCGAGCGTTTGATACAGTATGGAGGCCAAGGATTATACAACGAATCCTAGACATGAATCTCCCCATCTGCTATGCTCGGTGGTGTCAACAGTTTCTCTCAGAATTGCTAAGGTCAGGCTGAACAGTGCATCCAGCAGATATCGGCGTCTTAGAGCCGGAGTCCCTCAAGGAGCAGTCATTTCACCACTCCTATTCCTAATTTATATCAATGACCTGGTCCAAGCACTGCCAGACGGAGTTCACGTTAGCATATTCGCGGACGACCTAGCTATATGGGCCAGTGACGTCCACATTGCTGCTGCGGAGGCTAAGCTCCAGGAAGCCCTTGATCAATTATTGCGATGGACGGAAGAAGCCAAAATGTCAGTGAATGTCAGAAAATGTGAAGCTACACTTTTCACTACTGACCCTCATCAGGCGGGAAGCCGGGTCTCACTCAGATTCGGACAGGCAGCCATACCCTTCCAATCAACGCCGAAATTCCTTGGAGTTACGTTTGATCGCCGCCTCACCTTTAAGCAGCATATTAGCAATATAACTAAATCCATGAAGAAGAAAATGTCTGTCTTATCTGCCCTAAGTGGACGATCCTGGGGCCAGTCCAAGGAATGTCTACGAACAGTATATCTAGCCTATATCCGTTCAGCTGGAGAATACTGCATCGGAGCCTGGGGCCCATCTGCTGCCCAATCCAACATAAAGCTCCTGGACAGGGCAAACAACATGGCGGCGCGGAAAATTACTGGCTGCGCTCAATCTACTCCTGTAGACTGCCTTCAGCTAGAAGCCAATCTGCTGCCCTTCGGTGCCATTGTCAGACAAAAGTCACAGATTGCCTATACGAAATCGCTCTGTCTCCCAGCAACCAGCCTACGGAGCCAGTCTGCCACCACCACCGTCAGACCTCTCCTCAAGTCGGTCAAATCATGGCGCGAAGAAGCTAAACAGTGGAACCACGAAGATGGTGTTGACCTAATTCAACTTGAACCAGTTCCTGTGGTCCCCCCAGATCCTCCGTGGGGCACCTGTAGCCGGATTGCCTGCTTTGACAATATCCCAGGACTCAGCCGGCACGATTCGGCGGAGAGAGCAAAAGTCAAAGCCGAAGCCGCAGTCGCCTCCCACTCTAACTCAAACATCAGAATCTGGTGTGATGGGTCAGTTTTGGACTCATGCCACAGCGGAGGCGCCGGTGCCTTAATTCAGCTGTCATACGGTCTATCAGCAACAGTCAAATCCCCAGCTGGCCTGTACTGTTCAAGCTATCGAGCCGAACTTGTTGCCATCAGAGACAGTCTGCAGTGGCTCAACGAACACCTTGATAGCTTACCAGCCAGTCCCTCTATCTTAGTATGCACAGACACTCGCTCCGCAATTCAGCGGCTATCTCAGGGCCCAGCAGCAGCAGCTGGCAAATTGGAACTTGACATCTGGTCCCGTCTGGAAGAACTGAATATCCCAACCATCTTCCAGTGGATCCCCGGGCATCGGGGAATTGATGGAAATGAGCAGGCTGACAGATTAGCCAAAGAGGCAACCGGGCTAGACCAAACTAATGCCCCAGTAGATCTGTCCACTACCAAATCTCTAATCGTACGAAACAACAAGTCCAGATGGCTTAACTCCTTGTCCTACGCCACATCCACCCAACTATACCGAAATCGTGTCCCAAACTCTGACCTTGAGACCGGACTAGACAGACGTAGCCGCTGCGTGATATCCCAACTTAGGGCAGCCGGCCACTGCCCTATCCTACGATCTTACAGACACCGAATTGGTGCCAGCCAAAGCCCAATATGTGACCGTTGCCAGGAAGAGGAAGATGACCTGGCCCATGTGCTCCTCTACTGTCCCACGCTCACCAATGTTCGCTTGCAAGTACTAGGGGTGTCCCCCTCTGTTCAGGCCCTTTGGGAAGCCCCCAAGACGGTTGTTACCTTCCTGAAGAGGGCAGGCCTTCTATAGTCCTGCCAATCTATGCTCAGCGATGATTGCCTGCACGAAGAGAGAGAGAACCGACGGAAGTGACCACAGGTCACTACAGCCTATGGGGCCTATTGACCACTGGTCAAACGGCCTAAAACCGCGTTTTTCGGCGTTTTGGTCGGGGGCATATATAGTAAATCGACTACGCTCGTTTCAATGGGCATATTGCCGAAACCGACGGAAGTGACCACTGGTCACTACAGCCTATGGGGAATATTGACCACTGGTCAAACGGCCTAAAACTGCGTTTTTAGGCGTTTTGGTCGGGGGCATATATAGTAAATCGACAACGCTCGTTTCAATGGGCATATCGCCGACACCGGCGGAAGTGACCACTGGTCACTACAGCCTATGGGGAATATTGACCACTGGTCAAACGGCCTAAAACTGCGTTTTTCGGCGTTTTGGTCCGGGGCATATATAGTAAATCGACTACGCTCGTTTCAATGGGCATATCGCCGAAACCGACGGAAGTGACCACTGGTCACTACAGCCTATGGGGCCTATTGACCACTGGTCAAACGGCCCAAAACTGCGTTTTTCGGCGTTTTGGTCGGGGGCATATATAGTAAATCGACTACGCTCGTTTCAATGGGCATATCGCCGAAACCGACGGAAGTGGCCACTGGTCACTACAGCCTGTGGGGTCTACTGACCACTGGTCAAACGGCCTAAAGCTGCGGTTTTCGGCGTTTTGGTAGGGGGCATATATAGTAAATCGACTATGCTCGTTTCTAAGGGAATATCGCCGAAACCGAAGGAAGTGAGCACCGGTCACTACGGCCTAGGTGGCCTGCTGACCAGTGGTCAAACTCCCTAAAACAGCTTTTTTTCGGCCCTTTGGCGGTTACCCATTTATAGTAAGTCGGCGGTGCTGGTGGTGGTAAATGCTAGACATACTTTCGAAGTCAGTACATGTGAGCCCTGACCACGGAGACCTGTGAGCCGGGGTTCCAGTGGTGGTCCTAAATTGCTGAACTTATTGTTAACTGGATCACTGCTGTCGTGGCTTACTGAGCCTGATTTGCAGGTTGTGTATTGTTTATATGCTTACACAAATGGCGCAATGCCATGATGCATTAGACGCTTGGAGGAGAATCTTTAAAAGGACATAAGGACAAGAAACAAAAATGCTCCTCTGGAGCATGAAAAAAGTAATATGGGTATATGGTGAGGTAGCAAAATCAAGAGAGGACTAGTCTTTAAAATGCTTAATATGGAGCTAGGTTCAAAAATAGAAGAGGGCTAGGTTGTGAGCGAATTAATATGGGCACAGTTTCGCCGAACAACCCATATTCGCGGGATTTCACGCTTCGTCTTAGCCTTTGTCGCATGACGCATACAGAGCTATCAATTTCAGTCAGTAATAAGAAATTTAAGAAGTTGAATATGTACTCATTGAATACAGTTGTTTGCATATACGTACTCTATTAGACTTGCTAGGAATACGTATATATATGCGTAAATTATCATCATTTGGTCGGGTTGAACTGCGGCAAGCAACGAGAAGAGATCTAAGGACATGAGGCTAAGGCTATTGGTTCAAGCAGGGAGGAAATAGAAGGTCAGAGTCCTAAGGTTATTCTTGAAATAAAA
>JASAND010015174.1:0-10084 GCA_030248195.1 Trissonchulus latispiculum | reverse complement strand
GTACTTCGTTCAGTTACGTATTGCTATTTCGGCAGGAGGAACTTGGGCATCCAAGTAGAGCATTTAGTAGCAGCGTAGCAGTTACAAAGTAGCAGGTCCTTCTACAGTGATTGCAATGAATTGGAGACATACAGTAGCTAACGTGCTAAACGTCCAGTAGTTAGGACGCAATTTACACTGCTTTTGCCTAGGGTTATCTCGAGGAACAGCGAACATTTTATATACGTTGGGTGCTCATTTAATTATTAGTGTAAAAACATGAATAGCGAACGAAAAACAGATAAGCACGGGATCTGGGGGGCGAAGGCTCCCAGCAGTTGAAGAAAATTTTAAGCTTCGGAGTAAAATTTGCTCCTAAAACTTTGTATTCTTTTCCTTGAGCAGTTAAGAAAATTTTATATTTAAGTGAGTGTATATATATGTATATATAGTTGTATGTATGTATATATATATATATATAGTTGGTTAGCGAAATGCAGTTAATGTATCCATTCCTTGAACAGTTAGCTATATATATATATACGTATTTTAGTTAGCATTATATGTATACGCTAACATTAACATTAACACTAAAAACATTACGCAAAACAAACACAAACAGCATTGGCTTAGTCCTAGGCAAAAATTTCTGGGGGGGGGAGTCTGGGCCCCCAAGGTCTGGTGGGGCTCGGATTTCTGGGGGGGCGAGAAAAATTTTTAGAAAAATGTCTAAAAATAGCTTTGTTGCTGAGCTAAAAAATTGTCTATTTTTAACTTTAATTTATGCTTAAAATAGCTAAAAATTCTTAAATATAGGTTAAAATCAGGCGAATTCAATCAAATTTTATTTTCCCTCAAAACCCTATTTTTCCGGGCACTTTAGGGTGGGGGGGGTTGGGGGGCGAACCTGGGGGCGATTCTGGGGAGGGACGACCCCAAGTCGGGGGGGGACGGATTTCTGGCACAGGTGTACCACCTGTTTTGGTTTGGGGGGGAGTAGAAGGTCCAAATTTGGCTCGGGGGACCCCCACCCAAATCCAAAATTTGGGGGAGGACCCCCCTAAACTATACCCAAGATTTTTGAACTTAAAATGCTCCTTTTTCGATGTACAGTACATAAAACGTGCTCAAAAGCTTCTGTCGATACTTCTTCATATGCGAAAATAGGGCTCGAAAATTGACAAATTTGTGCTAAAATATGCCTAAATTAGCCCAGATTGTGGTTTATAATTGCGTATATTACCTTTTAATTGCTATAAATAGCCATCTATTAGCTCTTTATATGTGATTTATAGCCATTTTTTTCAAATTTTTTTCAAAAATTTTCAGAAATTGCAAAAAAATTTTTCAAAAATTTTGCATTTTAGACCTGGTTTGGACCCAGTTTTAGGGGGGGTTTGAGTTCGGCTTGGGGGGGGGAGTAGTTGAGGTCGGGTAGGGTGGAGGGGGTCTGGCCTCTCCGTGGGGGGGTCTCACAGGGGGCAAACTGTAGCCTGGTTCACCTATGATTTCTGGGGGCCTCCACTCCACCCCCTGTAGGAAAAAGCCAGCATAGTACGACTGCTTAGCCAGAAAGTATATGTAGGTGTAACGGGGATTTGGGTTGGGGGGGGCCCTCCCCCGGAATTTTGGGGGGCCCGTTTTTAGACCCCCCAACCCCCCCCCCCCAAACCTCCCCCAAAAAATTTTTCATTTTTTATGCCAAAAATCGCATTTTCAGTCATTGCTAATGCCGAAAAACGTAAAATCATTAAGTAATTTTAACATTAGACAGTGTTTTTAAACTCGAAAACTTTATTGCCAACATGTTTCTGAGTCCAGAATAAGGTCAATATTGTGTCTATAAGACCATAAAACCGTTATAAACGTGTATTTCTCGCGATAATAAACAAGTGAAGCCAAAAATTTGGACTTTTTTTAAAAATTTTGCAAAATTTGCTCTAAAAATGCCCAATTTTTGCCCAATTTTCGCGCCTTCGGCGCGACTACCCCCCCCCCAAATTTCTGTGGGGGTCTGAAAAATTGGCTGGGGGGGGGTTACCCCCCCAAACCCCCCAATTACACATATGCTTAAAAGCAGAGGTGTGGCTGGCGAAAAAAGTGGGGGTGGGGGTTCAGAAAAATGTAGGGAGGGGGGTTTGGCGAAAAAAGGGAGACGGGGGTTCGCGAAAAGTCGATTTGGGCGAGGGGTAAGAAAAATTTTCTAGGGGGTCGGCGAAAAATTTCGAAAAAAGTCGGTTTTTCGTTAAAAAAATCAAAAATTTTCTCAATTTACAGCTATTTTTAACGATTTTTAGCTTAATTAAGCGAATTCTAGCAATTTTTCGCTAATTTTTGTAATTTTTTGGAAAAATTTCGAATTGTTAGCTAAAAATTTTCAAAAATTTAGGTAGGGGGTTTGAAAATTTTTAGGGGGGAGGGGTCTGAAAAAATCAATTTGGGGGAGGGGTAGAAAAAATTTTTAGGGGGGGTGGCTTGGAGACCCCTCCATTTGGGGGGAGGGCATAGGTGTACTACCTGTTTGGGTTGTGGGGGGGAGTAGAAGGTCCAAATTTGGCTCGGGGGACCCCACCCAAATCCGAAATTTGGGGGAGGGGGACCCCCCCTAAACTGTACCCAAGTTTTTTTAGCTAAAAATGCTCCTTTTTCGATGTACAGTACATAAAACATACTCAAAAGCTTCTGTCGATAGTTTTCGTATGCGAAAATAAGGCTTGCAAATTGACAAATTTGTGCTAAAATATGCCTAAATTAGCCCAGATTGTGGTTTATAATTGCGTATATTACCTTTTAATTGCTATAAATAACCATCTTTAGCTCTTTATATGTGATTTATAGCCATTTTTTCGAATTTTTTTCAAAAATTTTCAGAAATTGCAAAAAAATTTTTCAAAAATTTTGCATTTTTTACCTGGTTTCGACCCAATTTTAGGGGGGGAGGGGGGTTTGAGCTCGGCTTGGGGGGGGAGTAGTTGAGGTCGGGTAGGGGGGGAGGGGGGTCTGGCCTCTCCGTGGGGGGGGGGTCTCACAGGGGGCAAACTGTAGCCTGGTTCACCTATGGGGGAGGGATCCCCCACCCACACCCGCCAAACACACCTACAGCACATTCATTTAAAATGGGAACATTTCGCAACATATCGATATCGCCAATTATTCGCCTGGCGACAATCGCAAAAATTCAGCGGTTATCGTAGAAATTTGGCGAAAAGTCGCCAAACCTCGACGCCTGCGACAAACGCGAAATTACTGCGATTATCGTAGAATATTGGCGAGAAGTCGTGTAGAATATTCGCGACAATCGCGGATGTTTGACGTTTGCCGTGAAAAATTAACGAAATATCGCTAGTTTCCACGACAGTCGTCAAACATCCGCGATTGTCACGAATAGTCTTTCCACGAGTTATCGCCAATATTCTACGATAATCGTGGGCTTAGGCTTGGCAACATTAGTGTCTAGTAATGGGCACCGGATATTTTTATTCCGCTGGAGCGGAATAACTTCCCCGGTGTTTCCCCGGTGTTGTTGTATGAAATGCATGTATATACGCCATTGTTCTGCTCTGATATTTCTCCTATCTTCAACACATGGCCTAGTATGTTTATTTTTTAAAAGCAAGAAAATGTGATTAAGATAGCCCTGTGGTTTTTAGAAGAACACAAACTAAACATACTGCAGAAGTTTCAGTGAACTTTAGCAAATAAATGGTTTGAAATTTAAAAATACGCCGTGGCGTTATTTGTTTCTCGAATCCTCCGCAGTTATTATCGATTAGTGAAGGTTCACACCAAGCTTATTTAGTATAATGCAAATTCAAAATTGCACCGAATCAATTTATGATTAGCTGCGGTTGCTTGGCGATCAACACCTCCTCAATAATCGACACTCGAAAACGAAACTTCCAAGCTAATGTCTGTCAGCCTATGGTACTGAGCCGTGTGCGAATAGTGATTCAATTAAGTTAACTGATCAACACATTTCGGCTAGTGTAGTGGCTAAGTCGCAGATTGCCATCGCAATAACCAGAGATCAATTCAAAGTTGAAGTTCAGAATTTTGGTTTTCTACTGACTGTTTTTGCTCATTTGTTTTGCTTTGAGGCAACAAATACATGAATCAGATATTTCCGAAGATTATCAGGAAATAAGCCGGTGTGCTTTCTTCAGTTTTCTTCAGACTCAAAGACAATGGTGTTGTACCTAACAACTGCATTGGCTAAGTATGCTTTCAGGGGACCCGGACACACTCTGAGAACTTGCTTTTTTACTGACACATGAGATTTTAAGTAACTGCAACAGAATACATTTTGCTTCTCAGATTATTGCCATAATGTAATTAAAAATTTTCATATCACCTTTATCTTCATCAAATCAAAGTTGCGACCAATGGATTAAGTAAATTGGGTAAATCTTCGTAACTTTGGATTTAAATCTATTGAACATCTATCGAATGAATTTGAATTTTGATTTTTCGTAAGTCTTCTGAACATTTTAAAATAATTATATTTGAATGGCTCAATGACGGAATATTTCCCTTTTAGGTGTGATCTTGTTTCATATCCGGATATCCGCCTATTTTGCGTTAACGGATATCCGGATATCCGGTTATCCGCCCATTCCAAACTTAACTTCAAGAAAATTTTTCTATTTTGCAGTTAAATTTTCAATTTTTCTGTCTATTCTCCGGCAGGCTGTGACTGTCTACCATGCAACCAAGCCGCAACCTTCGTTTCAAAAATATTTTCATAGGAATTTTTGAAAAATATATATTTTAAAATTTTTGAAATTTTTGTCAAAAATTTGCTAATTTTTATTGGTTTGACCAAGAGTACATAATGATAAGAGTGTGACAAGCGTCACACTCTATGCAAGGAAGGCTAAAACTATGCGATGCGCGCTAACGGCTTACCCCCCCCACAAATTGACCCCCCTCTCACACCGCCCCTATATGGGTACGTGGTCCAAACGGGGGTCGCTCACTGCTTTGCATAATCACACGCTGAAGTTAACAGGGGCCCAATTTGGGGAGGGGGTGCAAGCGTGTATGCTTAACACATAGATGTACAAAGTATACTAAGCGAGTGAGCGACCCCCGTTTGGAACTATGTACCCATATAGGGGCGGTGTCGGTGTGAGAGGGGGTCAATTTGTGGGGGGTAAGCCGTTAGCGCACGTCGAATAGTTTTTGCCTTCATTGCATAGAGTGTGACGCTTGTCACACTCTTATCATTATGTATATACTCTTGGTTTGACTGAAATGTACACGGATATCCGGATATTTTTCTCAAATCGGATATTATCCGGATATCCAGTGCCCGTCACTAGGCGACATATCGCCAAATTTCTACGATAACCGCTGAATTTTCGCGATTGTCGCCAGACGAATATATAAGTGGCGACTTGTCGCGAAATGTTCCTATTTTAAATGAATGTACTGTATGGCTACAAGTCTGCAAAATTTTAAAACTAGCCTGCAAAATTCTGCATAATTCATAGTAAATTCCTAGCCACGTCTCGACCGTCCCGCTGATACCTGTTTCTCTTGCTGAATTTATATATAGGTCTTTTTTCGACCCCCCTACCATAGGTGTAATGGGGATTTGAGGTAGGGGCCCCCTCCGCCCACCCCGAAATTTTGGGGGGGCCCTTTTTAGACCCCCAAACCTCCCCCCAAAAATTTTTCAATTTTTATGTCAAAAATAGCATTTTCAGCCATTGCTAATGCCGAAAAACATGAAATCATTAAGTAATTTTGACAGACAATTTTTAAACTCGAAAACTTGATTGCCAACATCTGAGTCCTGAGCATCCTGAATACGGTCAATATTGAGTCTGGAAGTCCATAGGACCGTTATAAACGTGTATTTCTCGCGATAATAAACACGTTAAGCCACAAATTTGGTCGTTTTTGAAAAAATTTGAAAAATTTACCCTAATGTCCAATTTTTGGCTAATTTTCGAGCCTCGGGCGCGACTCCCCCCTCCCCCCCCCCCACAGTTCGGGGGGGGGGGGGCCGGGCTTCCCCAAAAATTTTTGGAGGCGGTTTGGAGAAATGGCTGGGGGGGGGGGTTACCACCTCAACCCCCCCTCCCCATTATATACACCTATGCCCCAACGGCCCTACCCCTTTTTGCCATACCCCCTGCCTACTTTTTTTTCAATCACCGACCTTTTGTCGGCAGCCAAACCTATGTTTACAGTGGGGGATGCTTTGTAAAAATGAGACAAAAATTGGTATTTTTGGCATATATATTTTGCAATTTTGCATGTAGAAAAGCAAAAAATTCTCAACGCTAGGATTTAAGCTAAAAATAGCATTTTTGTTTGAAAAAATGTTTTAAGATTTGCCTATTTTGGCAATAATTTAGGCTCCCACCCAAAAGATTCCGGGGGAAGCAAAAATCCCGGGGGGATTTCGGGGAGGGATGGCATTTTCAGGTGGGAGGTAAATGTCAAGAATCGCCCCCCCCCCCCGTAAAAATACCCTGCGAGGTCTATATACATTTTTCGATGGGAATTTTTTGGGACCCAAATTGTCTGAGGGATTCTGTGAAGCACTATTTGTGTGGTAGCTGAACGATAGGACAACTGGTGGCGGGTAAACTGATTAATCCTTCGTGTGACATGAGCATTTTGGGTTTGATTAATAAAATATTTGCGTTCTAGTTAACCGTTATGTCGCGTCCAGGTGATGACGGAAACACCGATTCTAGCGTTAGTGATGCTATTCACCAGAATTTACAGTTATTTTCTGGTAAGTTAGGCATTATTCGTGTTATGTTCAATTTGAGAATACGCATAGAGAAGCGGGATTTGGGGAGGGACCACCTGTGCGCCGGTCAAAGCTTTCCTGGCTAGCATGATAATTTTGAAATATTAAGCTTTTGAAACTACAGGCTCCTAAAAGCAACAATATATTGACGTCGGGTCACGATTATTCTTTATGTTAACATTTATTGTAGTGAGGAACACCGCATATTTTCCATATCGGGATATCTGCCTATATATTTTGCGTTAACGGATATACGTATATCCGGGTATCCGCCTATTCCAAACTCAACTTCAAGAGAAGATTTCGATGTTGCAGTCAAATACATGTATTCTGTCAATTTTTCAGTACGCTGTTAATTTGCCACCAAGCCAAGCCACATCCTAATCCTTGGTTTCAACAATGTTTTCGGAGAAATTTTTGAAAAATATTTTAAAATTTTTGAAATTTTTGTCAAAAATTCGCGAATTTTTCATTACTTTGTCTGAAATGTACGTATATGTATACACGGATGGATATCCGGATAATTTTCTCAAATCGGATATTATCCGGATCAGTGGCGCACCCAGAGTGTTCTGACGGGGGCGGCGTTCTTCGTTTTAAATTTATTTCTACACATGTTTTACATGCTTTGATAACAACTATATATATATCATAGGGGTCGCGGCAGCGACCCCTATAATATGTGTGAAAAGTGGCTGGAGACAGTGTAAAATAAGCTGCGCAGAAGCTGCGCAAAATCCTGCGCAGATCCTGCGCAGATTTCATGCGCAAATTGTAGAGCACATCGAGTTTAGTACGTCTGTGAAGTTTCAGCCCCGTATCACTTACCGTTAAAAAGTTGCACCCCGGACCGGTTATGGCGGCGATGTTTTTTTTTTCCGGTTTCTCCTATTTGATGGTTGTATTGTACATAATGTTCGCCGCTTTCACGTGATCTGCAGCGGTGGGCCAACCTAAAGGGCTATGGGGTCTAGTAGTACCCTCTAAAGAATTTAAGAATCACAACTTTTTTTGCGCCGCAGCTGCGCCACAGCGCCGCAGTGGCGCCGCAAAGTCGGCTCATAGCGAAAAGTGACCATTTTTGTGGTCGTCGCTCAGGTCGAACGTTACGAGCTGGAGCAGATTTCTTTTTATATTCAGAAATTACATATATTGAACTAACTAACGGTCCAGGTTGCGTTTCACTATCACTTCCCTAGCGACCACACTGGCCCGTCAAAAATGGCGAAAATTCGAAAAATGAAAAATCGAAATTTCTCGCTATCTATTCAATTTTGAAAGCTCAAATCTTCCATACAATGGTTTTCTGGCACGGAGAATCGATTCCCGCAGTCAGTTTTACCGTCAGACCCACCCATCTTGCTGGGCTGGTTCCACTTTGCCGTCGGGAGGGTCAAGTCGGAAACCGCTTCCTGGAGGTCCATAGTAGGCTTTACCTGGCCTCTCAAAACTTTGTCTATAGGGGTTTTCTGGTGCGCCCAGCTCATTCCCGGTGTCCTTTTTGCCGTAGGACTCATCCATCTTGCTGTGCTGGTTCCACTTTGCCGTCTGGAGGGTCATGTCGGAAACCGCTTCCTGGAGGTCCATAGTAGGCTCTACCTGGCCTCTCAAAACTTTGTCTATAGGGGTTTTCTGGTGTGCCCAGCTCATTCCCGGTATCCGTTTTGCCGTCCGACGTACCTATTTTGCTGGGCTGGTTCCACTTTGCCGTTTGAAGGGTCAGTCGGGTGGGGGGTCAAGTGGTCGAAAATAAAATTTTTCAAAAGTGGTCAAATTTGGTACCAAATGAAAGCCCTCAGCGAGCTGAGCAACTTTTGTCATAGAACTCCATGCCCAAAGTGGCTGTAGAGTGCTGTGGTGGGGTGGGGTGGGGACTTAGGCGATTTTTGGTAAAAAATGAAAGTTTTCAAAAGTGGTCAAATTTGGTATCAAATGAAAGCCCTAAGTGAGCTGAGCAACTTTTGTCATAGAACTGCATGCTCAAAGTGGCTGTAGAGTGCTGTGGTGGGGTAGGGTGGGGACTTAGGCGATTTTCGGTCAAAAATGAAAGTTTTCAAAAGTGGTCAAATTTGGTACCAAATGAAAGCCCTAAGCGAGCTGAGCAACTTTTGTCATAGAACTGCATGCTCAAAGTGGCTGTAGAGTGCTGTGGTGGGGTGGGGTGAACGATTTTCGGTCAAAAATGAAAGTTTTCAAAAGTGGTCAAATTTGGTATCAAATGAAAGCCCTAAGTGAGCTGTGCAACTTTTGTCATAGAACTGCATGCTCAAAGTGGCTGTAGAGTGCTGTGGTGGGGTGGGGTGGGGACTTAAACGATTTTCGGTCAAAAATGTAGTTTTCAAAAGTGGTCAAATTTGGTACCAAATGAAAGCCCTAAGCGAGCTGAGCAACTTTTGTCATAGAACTGCATGCCCAAAGTGGCTGTAGAGTGCTGTGGTGGGGTGGTGTGGGGACTTAGGCGATTTTTGGTAAAAAATGAAAGTTTTCAAAAGTGGTCAAATTTGGTATCAAATGAAAGCCCTAAGTGAGCTGAGCAACTTTTGACATGGAACCATCCACCAATATTTGCTGTGGCAAATAACGTCACGTGCCCATGAAACTTTTGTCTTTACTTCTTCAACCGGAATTTAAAGGATATATATACCTATTTATATTTATTATATATTTAAAGGATATTTAAAGGATATATATATACGATACAGCCAACACACACATATTATCCTCTTTTGTGCGGAGCATTTTTGTTACTTGTATATATATACATATACAGTATAGCTAAAAACAAAGTTAATTGTTTATGAACTTCGCAAAGCTTTAGCGGACTTCAAATTTAAATTATATATACATGTATATATACTTCAAATTTTTCGAGATGTCGCTATCTTCGCGAAGTTCGCGGAGTTTGCTAACTTCGCAAAAAATTAACTTTGTTTTGAGCTATACAGTAGTGCTTGGTCTCATTGATTGAGGTGGTTAAATAGAATTAATCATCCTTAATCCATCTTTGTAAAATCAGGGGGTCTGGCCCCCCCAGTAGTTGAGAATTTTTGCATTCTAGACATGAAGCCAATTTTTGTGATCACTTTAGCTGTTTCAAAGGATCATTGGCGCCCTGGTTTCACCATATTATATATACGTATACACGTATTATAGGGGAGCGCGAAAGCGCTCCCCTATAATATGGGTGTAAAAGGCTCAGTGCGGCCCTTGGAGACCCGTTCGAGCTCCGTGCCAGCTAAATACTCAACGAAACTGGACAATTTTGGTATCGTTGGAATCTACACGACGGGTACTATATACAAGTCGCAAAAAACTTTGACTTGACTTATGGGCGCA
>JASAND010015173.1:0-41791 GCA_030248195.1 Trissonchulus latispiculum | reverse complement strand
AAATTTGAAAAATAATATAAAAAGAAGTAATCGTACGTAGGGTCCTACAGTTTTTGACCCTAGAAACATTTATACGAAAGTTAGGCGTACATTTATACCACAAACAACACGCAAACAATCATACAAACAAAACACACTACTTACGTATTTATACTGATGCATCAGGTTTATTAAAGAGAGCGGTGCAGCTGCTAAATAAGAATATAAAGGGAGGGGAGAGGGACGGTAAGTTAAGAGGGGAAGGGTTGAGTAGTAAACCATGTCGGGCAGGGTGAAGGGTCTAACACTCCAGACCCTTTTTGAGTTACCACGTAGCGTAACCCTAATAAAAAGTATGGGAGTAGGGTCCTGACCAGCAGAACCCCAGAGTTATCCTACATAACTCTAAAAACAGCTTACAAAACTTACAAAAATAAATTATTACGGGTTTTTCGTTTAGCGGTTTCTGGGCATGGGATTCGTAGATCATGGGGATAACGCATTAATAGGCTTGGGCAAGGGTGTCACTTCGAGGGTAGCAACAACAAGATCCCAAGTGTTGCTGGTATTGGCCTGCCATGTGCTCAGGCAACTAGGCGGGCTGCAAGTGCCTGAGATTATCGGGGTTTGGATAAGGTTACCGGAAATGACACTGTTCGTTACGGTAATACAAAATTTATCGGCCAGTGCCCGTAACTCGTCTGGGGTAAGGAGTGATGTCTGCCACATAGGGGTAGAAAGGGAATGGGACTTGGGGACTACGGACCAACCATATTTTTGCATAAGGTCATAACCAATAATAAAATCTTGGTACAGACCTTGGGCAACATGGAAGGGAAATAAATATTTGTGCCCGTTGCACAAAAAAGGGTATCTCACATTTCCCCAATATGTCAAGGGACGTGTCCTCCGCAGCTGTGGAGAATTTGGAAGCCGCAGAGGTATGAAGGGCAAGGGAGAGGGTACCGGAGGCATTTACATGGTCGAAAAATGCCTTGGATATGTAGCAGACATTCGCACCGGACTCCAAAAGGGCTAGGGCCTTCACACCAAAAATACTTACTAGCAGGTGGGGGCTTTTTTGGGAGGGCAGACGAGTACACTGGGACACGTAAAAAGGGGTAGTGTCAGTCAGGATTGCTTGGACGAGGTCACTGACGGGACCTGCCTGTTCATGGTCAGGAGTATCTTGAGCCTCAGCGTCCTCGGCTTCGAAGGATCGATTTCGGTCATTCAGGTTACTGAGCGGAGTGAGGTTGGGTTGGGTCTCAGGGTCCTCAGCCTCCGAAACCTGAGCGAAGGCATTTTGGGTAGGGAAGGTAGTAGGAATGACCGCTGGGGTTGGCAGCTGAGGCTCATTGATAACAGCAGGGGTGGGACTTTCTGTTTGATGGACCAGCTCTCCCAAGAGAGCAGTGGGTTTGGGTTGGGTCTCAGGGTCCTCAACCTCTAAAACCTGAGTTGAGGCATTTTGGGTAGTGAGGGTAGTAGGGGTAGCCGCTGGGATTGGCGGCTGGGGCTCATTGGTAGTAATAGGGATTAGGCTTTCGGGTGGCAAGGTTAGCTCTCCCATAGATTGGGATGGCTGACAAGGGTGGGGTCGAGGGAATCGTTTGGGTTTGGGCAAAGAGTCACTTCTGGTGGACTCGTGGGATTGGCAGAGTTGACCGGACATGTCCAGCTCCTCCATGCACTGACGAATTCGGCCCAGAAGGTTCAACAGCAGGCTTTCGAATTCTTCGAATTTTTGGCGGGTAAGGTTCATGGTTGAGGAGAAGTCCCCAGGAGACTTCTCAACAGCTTTAGGGAGTTTTGGGTACGATTCCTGCTGATGATCCTTCACTGGGCTGAGCGACTCTCGGGGATCCTGGAACATGTCGCCCAATTCAAAGCACGGAGCCCACTGGTCGGGGCCAAAGGGATTAGTGGAAATAGCAATAGGGAAGGCGTGGTCATGACGAGCACGCTTGGAATGTCGGGAAACCATTTTCCAAGAGTAGTTTCCTATGTCCCGCATGGGGTGGGAGTTTCCGGGGGCATTGCGAGTGGAGGCCGTGGTAGGGGTAGCTGTAGTAGGACCATCCTGGTGATGCGAGGTACTGGGGAGGTGTTGCTGACCCTCGCCAGTCAGCAACATCTCCCCAGGGCTTAGAATAAACTTAGGGGTGGGATGTGTACGTACTTTGTTAAATGTACGTACATGGTTTGCACGGGGTAAAATTTTGGGCGTCAACAGTGGATCAATTAGGGAGGGGATAGGTACTTGGATCTTGTTGGACGCTACGGGCTTCCCGTAGCATCCGCGAGGGGGAGTCCACCGCTGACGATTAAACCTTTCGCAACCTCGCAACACCAAGTTTTTCCTTGCTGGCTGGGGGCTACACTCCGGGTGGGTGGGTAGGCAAGTTCGCGGCCTCCACTGACAAGTTCGTGTGTGTTTGGGCTCCAAAAATGAAAGGCGACGTTGGACAGGGTAAGGGGGTTCGACCTCGTGGTCAAACAGGCTGGGGGGTTTCGTAGATTGGGAGGAGGGTGGGGATGGGGTATACTCCGTTAAACAAGAGGACACTGAGACCGTCGGGGACTGATGTGACTCCGGGTGATGGCCACTTGGTGAGAAATAGGGTAAGGGTTCGGGCTCCTCTGAGCTCCGATTGGCCGTCCGAGGGTTATCAGTCACTTCGTACGCGGGCGCCATATTAACTGGGTAGGGGTCAGACCGGGGGCGCACGTCGGGGCTTACTGACGGCGCCCCAGGTTGGCGTTTGCCTGGTTCTGGAAAAGGCCATCGGAAGTGGGTTGATGACTAACTTGAGGACTGGGTTGGGGTTGGAGGTCACTCAGGTCACCTCCTTGTTGGCAAAGGGGGGTCCGCGCTTGGGGTTGGGGGCTGGCCATCACCTTCGGACTCGCCAACATACGTAGGAATCCGGGGTGGTTGGGCCCCAGGTTGTCGACTGCGCGTATACGGGTGGGGCAGTATTGCCACCCGTGCCCCTCTTGGGTGCACCAGAAGCACAACCTGGGCCCATGAGTTCTGGAGTTGTGGTTACGAGGGTAAGAATTGGAATTATTTCGAATTCCATATGGGCGGGGTTTGATCTGATCATGGGGGCCTTGAGATGGTTTCGTTCCACTAGAGGCCGTAATGGATTTGGCATGGCGTTTCGTGGACGGGCAGGTTTGCACTACCAGGGCTTCCCTAGTAGGCAAATGGGGTTTAGGGTATCCGGGGGTATGGGGGGAATAATCATAAGAATACTCCAATGGGGTTTGATGGGGAGGGGGAGCCCATCCAGGACACGCCGGGGCTTTGGGACAAAAACCCAGAGCGGGTTTTTTCTTGGGTTGGGGCTTTCCGGACGGATGTTCCAGGGGAGTGCGGTTGGGGGGTGGGGCTTCTTCGCTCGGGTCAGAACCGTCCAAGTGAACCGTGGGGTCATGACGGGAGGGGCTTCCCCTACCTCCGTCCTGGGGGTAGTCCGACGAGGGGTGTAGATCGTCCTCGGGACTCAATCCTGACCCGAGGCGGATGTGGACGGAAGATCCGTGCTGCCCGGAACTTCCGACCACGGCCCCAAGGTCAGGAGGGGGAGGGTCAGGAGATCGGGCCACTCTGGGTTTGCTGTCAAAGGGATCGTCTTCAGGGGGGCAATGATCCATTACAAACACGACACGAAAAAACACAACTCACCAAATTAGTTATATACGTATATCCTATTTTTGGGCAGGACCGGGGGGCGGTGGGGATTTTCAGGGTAGGATATACGTATATAACTCAAAATCGGGGTTCTCCGGCCAGGGACACGAAACTCCAACTGTACGTACGTATTCCGGGACCAAGAATCGGGGGGTTGGGTCGAATCTTCAATTCGACCTGAAATTGTTGGGGTCTCGTCCGGGGAGTAGCAGCAATCCACCAGTTGGGAATTCAATCGTCCAACGGTACAGGGTTAGATTCCTGGCCGAGCCCCGGAATCCAACGGAAAAATTTTTCCAAAATTTGTATTTCCCTCCCAAAAATTTTCTGGGTGAGGGGGGACTGATTAGGGTAAATTTAGGGCGGGCAGGGAGTTGCTGGTATAATGGGGATAGATTATCACTTGGCGTGGTCCTGGTGATAATCTAGGGGTAAAGTTGGTCTGCCCAACTATAACAAGAAATTTCGAAAAGGTAGGGAAAAATAACACAGTACTTAAGAATTCACAAAAATAGGCCCGATGATAAAATAAACACGCCACTCGTCAACAAAAAGGCAAACGGGACTAATAAAATTCACGGGGGAATTGACAGGAAGTCAGGCGTCTGACTGGGACTTTAAGCGATGCGTGGGCGGCGCTTCAAAGGGCCCAAACAAAGTCAGGCGCCTGATAAGGACTCAAGCGATGCGGGGGCGGGCCAAAAAGTTAACACAAAGGTTTGCAATTGGGAATGACGTCAATTGCAGACCTTTGTGAATCCACACGGGGGGAATGGGTATAACAGACCGGCGGATCCAGTCAATATTAGGGAAAATGGATAGGGGGGGGGAAACTTTACAGGTAGTAGGTATAGGGAAAAAATAAATTGGGGCTCTAAAAAAAATTTTTTTTGGACTAGGGGGGGCTAGAAAAATCAATTTAGGGGGGGGGGGAAATAGGAAAAATATTTCAGGGGGGAAAATAAAAGGGGAGAGCCTGGAGCTGGCAGCCTAATGTAAAATATGGAGGAGCTAGGGATTTTAACCGCTGAGCTCAAGCCCCAATTTTACAAGTGGAACTGTGCGCAAGACGCTGACCTGCGACTGCGGGTGGAGATATTTAGTCCAGGCGGCTCTCTACCACCGACTTGCCTCGCCAAGGGGGAAACGGATAATTTTTGGGGGACGCCAACGGGGCGCCTAACGAAATTGGGGGATCACACACACAAAAATAGGCTCAGATACAAGTCAGCTCCGGGCTAGTCCCAGAGCTCTACCTAGCTAAGAAAGGAGATCAGAATAATTAAAGCTTAGTAAAGTTAATTAATTAGAACAAATAACAGACAACTGGCAGATTTATTGGGACGGCACAGGGCAAGAATATTACAGGAAAGTCCGTCCGGCGGTATCCGGACAAGACAGACAAGTTACAGCGGGCTACCCGCACAATAACAGGAATAGGGCACAAAAGGGGGAACACAAGCAAAGGGAAGGGGGGAACCAGCAACAAATTCGGGCAAGGGAACAGTACAACAAAATTGGGGGGAGGGGAGTTAGCTAAAGAAGTTAGACCCAGGGGAGGGAACGGGGGCAACCCCGTTAATTAGGTGGGAGAAGGAAAGGGGGAGAATTAGGAGTGAATTGAGAGGTAAGTAAAAAAAGGGAATTAAAGCAAAAGAAGGGGTTAGGGATTAAGTTAAAAGGGATTTTGAAAGGAAAACGGTGAAATAAATACTTACGCTTTCGGGTGTAGGTGGCTAACAGGGTGGGGGCCCCAATCTCAATAACCGACCTCTCTCTCGCTTGAAAAACTCCCAACTGACGAAAGGTTGATGTAATCATTCAAGAAGAATTTTGTCATGCGTTGGGAACGGGAGGGTCTATCTTCGCTAAGCCAACAAGAAATGGGAATATGTGCAATGTTAAGTTTACGCTCAAAAATAGACAATTTTAGATATTTTTTAAAACATGAGCATAAAGTTAGCACTGCACAATATTTTAGGGGGGATTTTACATACAAAGTAGTACAAAATTATCGGGCTTCCCAACAATTATAACACTACAATATTTACGGAGAATTTGGGGATTTTGGGGGAGTTTTTAGGAAAAACATTGAAAGTGGGAATTAGGAAAGGACTTGGAAGGGGGGTGATAGCGGGGACGCTATTACCCACATTACATCTCTTCAAAAACAAGCAATATGACTGGTCAGTTTCGTCTGATGTCAGACGGAATTTCCATTTTCGTCCAACAAAAATTTCATTGTCAGGGCTGAGTCAGTTAGTCGTTTACGCGCGAAAGTTTCAACTGACTTTTGTTTGAAGAAAATTTTCATCTGACAAAGTCAGAAGAAAGTTTGATAGTGTAAGCCCCCCTTAACCCTCTCCACAAATGCATAAATGGGTAGCGAAGTAGTCAATAGGCTGCGCGGGCCGTTGGTAAACAAAGCAGTATCCAGATGTTATAGCAGAGGACTTGAAGCTTGTCACACTCTTATCTATTATGTACTATTGATGGCGCTGGTGTTTAGCAGAATCAGCGTCCTGTGAAAGCGGCTGGACAGACGTAAGCTTCGGCTGCCTGAAGCCAATCCAAGATGCCAGCATGACCTTGACTTTGGATTCGGAGGTCTGTCGCGACCTGCACGCAGATGCAATCTTTCCAATTGTTAGAAACGACAATGAATATCAGGAAATTCAGGCTCTTTTGACGTACGTAAACTTTTACAGTCAACTTCTGCTATATTTTCGCTTGAGTTTACGCGTAGTAGTTTTGTTTAGCACTTTAGCACTGCGGTGAGAAGGTAACAGGAGTCTGTGTTCTGGCGTAATGCCTGATAAAGGACTTGCCCCCTTCCACAGATGTAGTCATCATTTGAGTTGTCGCTCCTGGCTTCGGGCTGTGAATCCGATAATAATCAATCACCGGTACCCTATAACCGTCTGTAGGCTGGAGTTCTCTCCAGGGGTTTTAACTGCGTGGAACAAGGCTCGCATTTTAGCTTACATCCCACCTAAAATTTAATACTATGACCATATCGGGGCTAAGCGTTACTCGGACGAGGGATGGAATTTTGGCACATTTTCTGAAAACATCATAAAATTGATTTTTGGAAAAAAAAAGATTGGCTATTTATTAAACCGGTGCGTAATTTGTGCTATAATGTTTGCTCCCGGCACAGAACCGGGAGGGTGGTGTGCGTCACTTGTCCTTGCTTGAGTTGCAGTTGACGTTTTGAATTTTAGACAATATGGTATCTCCTCAACTTGGGGTCTTGCCCCGGAAACCGTGCTAGAGGACCAAAGTAAGTTTTAGACTAAAGGAAGCATTGCATACACATGGCTTTAACGTCAGTTCAGTGTTAAGAAAGCTCCAATCACATGAAAAATAATGATATGCTTATCTTATATTATTTATTTCTATTTTACATCTGTGACTTTTTTATTTATGTATTTATTATTTTATTATTTATTATTTTATTTTCCGTGATTATTCATTTTGTCTTTTTTGTTTTTCTGTTTCAGGCATCGTGGAAGGTCTGCTGTTCGAGTTGCCCAAAAACTGTCTCTTCTATCTGGGTCCGGATTTGGCCCTAATTGGGGCCCGAAATTGTCCCATTCTCCAGAGCGGGCCCCAGATTCAGGCCTGGCGCCCATGCGAGGAAGTCACCAATCAGACCTTCTTCTGTTTCATACCCAACTACAATATCGAAATCTCACTCTGTGGTTAGTTGTTGCCCCTGCTTTTACCCTGGACTGCACCAACAATCGTTTAAGTATAGCTGCAGAATAGCAGAGGGGTTAACTACTAACTTTCATTCAGAATTCGACCTCAGCATTGCTATTCTTAAACTTTTTTGGTGCAGTCTAGTTTTAATCTTTATTTTTTAGGGCTGTTGAGACTTAGGAACAAATCCGGGTAAATTGCCAACTTTTGAGAGCTATAGCTTATAGTACAGCTTGCTTTCTATCGCACAGGGGCCCAACCAGACATGTGCAGGAGATGACATTTTGGGGCTATGGCATCAGCCACGTCCCGAGGGAGCCGGAAAATAGAATGTTTTCGATTTTTTGCCGAAAAAACGGGAAAAACCGGATTCTGGAGGTTACCACGCTCTGGCTGGAGTGAGCGGGCTTTTTTGAGCTTTATTCCTCTTTAACTCATTCTAGCTTTTCTCTCCCACGACTTTCTGTTGATCTCAGGATTTTGTTACTCTAATAGGTGGCTGCGCCGGAACCAAGAGCATGGAAAATGGTGTCGTATCCGGGGCCGAAATAGTGTCGCACGGTGGAAGCCAGTCGTTCCAGTGCAATCATGGCTACAAATTGGTGCCAGCTGACGGGGAGCGGGCTGTTTGCAGCAATGGCAACTGGTCGCATACACCGTTCTGTGAGCCTGGTATGTCCTCTGGAAAAAGCTAATTTGCATATACCTAACAGGAAACTTAGGGCCATTTCATAAAAAGCGCTTAAACGGCTTAGCTTAAAAGTGAATTTATTTATGAAAAGGGTGGTCGGCTTAAACGGCTTAAATGGCTTAAATGGCTTAAACGGCTTAAATTTAAGCCGTTTAAGCCGACCCTGTTCATAAATAACCATCGGCTTAAACTTTAAGCCGAATCATTTTCATAAAAAGCACACCGGCTTAAAAATGCAGTGGCTTAAAATTAAGCCGTTTAAGGTGGTGGTATCCTTTTGTGCAGTGGTTTTGTGGTGATTTTTTTGAAACGCTATAACTTTCGCAATTTTGGGAGTTGCAAAGAGCTTTATACATCGTTTTAAAGCTTATTATCTGTAAATTCACATGAGCTTACAGAGCTGGCAAAATTAGCAAAAAAATAGCAGAAATTTTCTGACAAGCTGACATCTAACAGGATGAATATAGACCAAAAGTTTTTGAACATCGATTTCTCAAAACTGAAGAATCGGCCAAAACTTCTTTTTGTGCCACGATATGAAGGACATATGGCCCGAGGGACGTTTTTTTGGATTTGGCTTAGCAGGTCTTAACCGTCGAGAAAATCGGCCAAATGCACAGTAACACGAAATTTCGCAACTTCGCATTGAGTTTTCTTACTACTCAATATGTTTTAGCCCAAACCAAGAAAAACGTCCCTCCGCAGAAGTGCGAATTTCGATTCTGCCGAAAATCTCCGGAATCCGTCGAGTAGTTTTTGAGAAATCGATGTTCGAAACAAAATAATCGCAGTTTTCCCAAAATTGTTTTTCGGCCAAATCTCTAGCTGAAAGCAATAAAGTCCGGTTAATAGGCATTCATAAAATGTGCATTTGGACGATGTATCGATTGAGTCTAACTAAGCCAATTTTGTCCTTAACATATGGCAGTAACTTTGAAAAAACTGATTTCCTCGAAAATGGCCGTTTTTTGACCCTAAAAACAGTTTTTTGCTTATACTGACTTAACCACTGGAGATAGCTCAAAGGTTGTAAGAGCAAAATTGTTCATTTTTGAGTCCTCTTTCCAGCCATACCAACCAATCCCGTGTCTTGTCTACCTACTGGGAGCTTAAGGCCAAAAACCAAAACTTTCTTATCTTTTGACCTAAGAATACGGGACTGGTCCTAAAATGTTAAAGAGCACGGAAATAGGTTATTTCGTAAGTTTTAGCCCTTTGCGTAAAATATTAAAGCCGTAGGAGTCAAAAATACCCGAAAGGAAACCAGCACCTTAAGCCGATCTCCTTTTCATAAATAGTTGTAGTTTAAGCCGTTTAAGCCGATGGCTTAAAATTCAGTTCAAATTGTCTGATTTTTAAGCCGCGTAAAATCACCGCGCTTAAACGGCTTAAAACATGGAAGTAGTAATATTAAAACGTTCATAACTTCCTCAATATTTGGAGTACGCCAATGATATTTATATCAAAATGAAGCTCATAATGTGAGGAATTCAATGGCATTATTGGCATGCTTTTTACTACTGGTAAATATTTTAAAAACCAGCCTCAACTTGATGAAAAACCTTCTAATTATCGGATAAACAGTTATAACAGTTTATTCACGTCAAAAATACTTTAAATACGTACTGGGGTAGTTACATAATATGATATTTCTTGGAAATCCTCTTTAAGCGCTAAGGCGTATTTTAAATTTTAAATTTAAAATTTTCGAAATGAAACTGAAACGAGCAGGCCCCAAATAAGGCATTATTCCGCAGGCAGAGCCTAGTTCTTCCAGTGGGCATGGTTACAGGAGATACCAGTAAGGCCCCTAATTTCTGGTTGTGGTGCCCGAGGTTATACCAATTATGACCACTGACTGTGGCTTGCACCAACTGACCTAAATTTTACTCAATGACAGTATGCTTCTCATCCGCTCACTCGCCTATCGCTAGCAGTTTCTAGTACAAGTGGAAGAACAATTTTTCTAGCGTCAATCACATCATAATTTACGCAGGACGACTAAGAATTAGACATTCATTATAGCAGAATCCTACCAAACAACTATCAGAAATTCCACTTAATTTTTGAATTTTTACTATATTTACAAGAATCCAAATACAGTACATCCCGTCTGCTCACCCAAATGGGCCGGTGTTACCGTAAAAATTTTAATGCCATTGAATTTCTTTCTAATGCAATATTTGATCTAGGATAAACAGTTGCATTCTAAACAGTATAAAATTAAAAAAAATTAAGCTAATTTTTCCTCAATTTTTTATTTTAACTCCAACCCATTTCGGGTGAGAGACGGGATGTAGTGTATTTGGATTCTTATATGTATAAAATTAAAAATTCAAAAATTAAGTGATAGTTGTTTGGTAGGATTCCGCTCTTAGTTCTGCGTAAATTATGACGTAATTGGAGCGGGAAATTGTACTTTTACACGTACTAGAATCCGCTAAACTTCGGTAAGCGAACGGTAACCGGACTGGCCATTACATACAAGTATTAAGTAAGCTTCATTAAATAGATAAGCATATGATTTTCTTTCTCAATGTAAATGTTTCAACGTAAATGTAAAAACTTGTAATCTCTGGTTATTTTCTACAAGTATTCTACATATTAACGAAAACATGAGTCAATTTTTCAATTTTTGTTTTTAAAATTCCGTATAATAGAAAGTATTTGGATTGATTTCGATGACTGGATCATGAAGACGAATAAATTTGCAGACTTTTTGGGAAGATGTTTCTTTTGAACCCGGAAGTGATAGCTTCTCTTTAGCTTTCTCACACTCGGAGAAATCCATGTTCAAAAATTAATTTCGTGTTATCACATGTCCAATTCAGACAGTAGAATTACGTCAGAAATGTTTAATTTTGTTGTAATGAATACATTCCTAGCTTTAAAATAATTCCTATGCAAATCATTGTTGAACTCTAAGAACTGAACGAATTACTTTCAAAGCTTGGTGCAAAGACCCGAACCAGTACCTTAAGGTGGTGATTCCTTTTACGCACGTATTGTTGTTTGACGGCCCAAATCACGATGGAATTTGATGCAATTTTATAAGTTCATTTGGTGTTCTAACACCCTCCGCGCAATCTCGCTTCAAAATTTCGAGATTTCCGTTCAGCACGGTTTTTGCTAGTTTCTGACAGTTGAGTAGCAGCTGCATAGTTATGATTATTCTCATTTGAAAGATCCCGTTGCGCTCTACATTTTTGGTCTTGGAAGCAACTTTCTAGCTCTTCTCTATTGTGAGATATAGCCGAGATTCTTATTTTGGCGTTGAAAACGTCATTTTTTGCTGAAATCAAATAATCCACGATATCTTGAGCTGCATAAGCCGTAAAATTAAACTAAGGGTGGTGTCGATTTGAAGGTCTTGTCGAGGCCGATTATCCTAGGCATGATAATGTTCCAACTGCTACCCCGCGAGCTGCTATCACAAAAAATGTAGTTTTTCTAAAAACATGACCAAATTGTTTCCAGCGATTGCAGAGCATTTACTATGCAAGCTAGAGGGTTGCCACTTAGTGGACGTGTTTTACACAAAAATACCCAGGGACCCTTTTTTAGTTGCCCCGATTGCTGCTTTCTAGCTATAAAGTGCCGCTTGCCAACGTCTGGAAAAGTAGGCAAAATCCAGGTTGCGCAAACATTTTAGCTAATTTCTTCATAACGAAGAGTGATTTCATGATAATTAAAAATGGGTCCGCAGCTATTTAATAGTGGAATCGAATGATGTAGCCGATGTTTCTCGAAAAAATTTGCTTTAGTCTGCAAAAAATCTGGAACATTAAAGTACTTCAAAAATGCAGTAAAACAGTTTCCGAAAAGTGAAGTTAGTTTCATTGCATTCATTAGAAAGAGAAATTTGTTAAGCTCCATTTTGATATAAGAGTGGCTTCTTAACTCCAAGTAATCAATGAGTAATTAGGGTTCAAAGTTGATGTCTCCAAAAGGAATCACCACGTTAAATGGCGTAGGATATAAGCTACAATGAAGCAGAAAGTTCATTTGCTTTTATATATTAATAGTCAAAAGACTTTCATAAATAATAGGCTTAAATGGCTTAGCTTAAAAGACTTAGCTTAAATGGGTTAAAAATCCTTTTCATAAATAATCGGCTTAATCGGCTTAAACGGCTTAAATTAAGCCGTTTAAGCTAAGCCGTTTAAGCCGCCTAAGCCGTTTAAGCCGTTTAAGCCATTTAAGCCGATTATTTATGAAAAGGAATTTTTAAGCCATTTAAGGGGGGGGTCCACTTTAGGGTCATTTTTCGACCATCTCCGATTTTTCTCATTTTCACATATTTTATTGTCCAAGTGGGATATTTTAACGAGTTTATAAAATTTAAGTTGGATCACTTACGGTTGTTGAGAAAATTCACCTCAAAGTAGAGATATGCATGTGTTAAACATAGGAAATCGAAAAAGTGTCGATTATAATTCTGCGCCAAAAAAATCTCGAAACCAGTGTAAGATACCGGGTAACATTTGGTATCGATTTAAACCTCTAAACAGATACTGTGTCACTGTGGAATTAGAATTTTTAATTAGGCCTTCAAAAATTTTTAATGAATTTTTGAAGTTAGCGAACTGCCGAAAATCGCTAAAATCTGTCGTTTTTAGTGACCAAAAATGAGGGTCACTAAGTTTGACTGCATATTATAAAAACTATAAGTCCTAACTAAAAATTCTAATTCCACAGTGACATAGTATATGTATAAAGCTTTCGAACGATACCCAATGTTACTTCGAATCTTTTGCCAGTGTCGAGATTTTTTTGGCGCAGAAATTAGTTTTTTCTGCAAAATTGCGAAAACTGCTGTTTTTTCGAAAGATACGCATTTTACGACCAAGCTATATTGCGAAATTGCATTTTTTTGCATTTCAGCATATTTATTCATGCCTTAGAAGCAATTTGTTGCATGAATTATGCCGACAGCTGTGTCCAGTACTTCTCAGTGCGCCAATGGGGAACCTCATACCCCGAAATTCACAAAACAGCGATTTTTCAAAATTTTCAAAATATGTCATATTATATATCAATCGAAAGCTCTCAGTGCAGGGATGACTTCTTCTCATAGAACTATGGCTCGGAAATGCTTCTATTTTAAGTTAAGCGCTCTTAAATATTTCATTACAGCGGGAGGAACAGGGGCCTTGTTTCATCGGGAAATCATTTAAGGAAGCTTTTGATCATGCTTATCTGGCTTGAATCTATTCGAAAATGTTTTTATTAATTGTTTTTAAATGCGCATAACAAAATAAGCTCGATATATGAAGTTGATTTGCGCAAACTTGCTTCAGTTGTCTGCAGCACCCTCATTTTTGCTGATATTCAAATTGTACTCAATGAATGGCTCATAACTTACGGAGAACTGAACGAACCAACTCAAAATTTAAACTTCAAATGTACGACATATATGGCTAGAATATGTGTGAAAATGAGCGAAATCCGTGGACTAAAAATTTTTCACGATGGACCCCCCCCCTTAAGCCTTTTAAGCTAAGCCGTTTAAGCTAAGCCGTTTAAGCTTTTTATGAAAAGGCCCTTAGTTTTGAAGTCAAAATATATATGTTTTAGAATTCTTACTATGTTTAAAAATTACGTCAAGAAAATGAAGTAAACGCTGGCCAGCAGGCGAATCCACGAAGGATACAAGGCATCAATTATAAAGAAATAATGGAAAACGGCTGCCTGCAGTCACTAAGGCCGAAGCCTTAGTCCGAACAGGAAAGAGCCAATGGGCGCTCTCATGTTCGGACTAAGGCTTAGTGACTGCAGGCAGGCGTTTTTCATTATTTCTTTATGTTTAAAAATTAGAATTTCGCAATGTTTTCACTGGTCTGCAGGGAGACATTCAATCTTTAGCGAAATTGCAAATAGCTGTGGTAGTATTAACTTTAGTTACGTCCAATCAAAATTAGTTTTGGATCCGTCGGATCAGCTCTGTGCAATTGATCAACTCTGATCCTGTGCTCATCTCTGGCTTCAGCACGGAGCCGCAAATAGCTTCCCTCTGTGGGAAATCCTGGATTTCCCACCTTGGGCAATTTACCGAGATTGTCAAGGGGTGACCGCCCGTCAAGCGGAGCTACCACAGCACCTCCATTGCGGTGAACGTAGTGGACGTTCTGATTAGTTAAAATTCAATTTCAATCTAATCAAAATTCTCCTAGTTGAGAATCAATGAAATCATAGCGATCAAAATAGCAATCTGTAATCACAGATTAGTATGGTGGTTGTTGAACAATACAAGTAGTTTGTTGAAATTGCAAAAATCTTGTATTATTCTTCACATTAAGAAATATTGCACAACACAATCAAAAATGCAATCTTGTTTACAGACTGCAAATTCGGCGACTGGTCCGAATTCACCAGTTGTTCGGTGACTTGCGGAACGGGAACAATGCGACGCTATCGAGCTGTTCTTTCGGGCAGTTTCGAATGCAAGGCTCATCAAACGGAGGAAATCCTATGTCAGAAGAAAGCTTGCGGTAATGAAAATCTTCTCTATTAGCGTTGCAGAGTAATTCATTTGTTGGTGTCTTGAAATATTTGGTTCCCATTTAAGTTAATGTTAAGTTAGTAAAAGTTAATTCCCCTTTAAGTATTTGCTCCCCCATGGATAAAAGCTAATTTGGTTTATTTTCCAGTAATAGAGTCATCTCGCGAACTCCATTAGCTTAATATCAGATACCTTGTTAATTATGGTAACGGCATGTGGCAATTACCATCATGGGCCATGTTATCAAGCATCTCAACCCGGGCTGAAACCCCAACCCGGGTTGAGATCGGGTTGAAAATTTTGACCACAATGTTATCAAAACCAGGTTGTAAAGCAGGGTTGGGTTTGAAATTTGGGTTGAGTTAAAACGGAATTAACGCTGGAAAAGAAACATCAACCCCGAAATATTTGATAACATTGAGTTGAGCTCTGGGGTTTTGCCAACCCTAAAATTTTAGCGTTGAACTCAAGAATAGGTTCAACTCGAGTTGAACTCAACCCAATTTTAATAACACTGGCCCTTGAAGTTAAGATAAAAAATTTTAAAGTTTAAACCAAAATTATCATGTGGCAGTGGCATATCAGCTGAAAGCGCTTCATGAAATGAATTCGATCGTGTACGTATAGCTGTGAAAGTTATGCCAAACATTAAACTGGTTAATGTTATTTGCCGAAAAATGATTTGTTGTTCCCGATTCCAAAAATGTAACGAGTTGTCATAATTTTAGCATCATCAAATTCTACTCATCAAAAGCTTTTGATATGTCGCATGACTTATTTTGCCGACAATTTGTAATTCCATGATAAAGCTAAGAAGGTGGTAACTACCTCTTACGTTACCATAATTACCACGTTATCATACATCAAATTAATCGACATTGAGAGTTTGCTATTGCCGAAACTAAAACAAGGTCGGTAATTTCTACAAAATGTTAGCTATCAGGGAAACAAATATTTCAGGAAAGACCAAATTTTTCATGACATCATTAATGTTTATTTAGAATACTGACGTATCTAACCAAGTTTAAGTTTCGCTTGATGCAATAAGTTTGAAGACTTTAGTTGAGAATTTCAGAATCGTATTCACAAATCTGACAAAAATTTATGCTGATTGGTTCCATCAGAGTTTAGAATCTTAGGGCCTTTTCGTGCAGCGAGTTAAACGAGTTAAAAGACTTAAAATTAACTCAATCCTTTTCACTCACGGAAGGTTAAAGGAGTTAAACAGTTCATTTTAACTCGCTAGCAGGGTAATAAACGAGTTAAACATTTTAACACTACTCTGTTAGCTCGCGCGCGGAAATGCCCTCAGAGAGTTAACAACTTTCTGACAGTGATAGGAGACTATTATATGTTCGGAAATTTTATCAAATGAAATGAAACGAAAATGAAATGAAATTAAATCAGAAAAATTTGCAGATTCCCGAGCGCACGCGAAAACTGCCGTTTTTATTTTTAGCATGCGGACGCAAGAATCCTAAGTTGTCTTGGAGAAAGAAGAAAACATTTGATCATTACTAAAGCGTAGCTACATTTAAGAATGATACTTTCATGTCTTTAGTCTTTGCAATAATTTACATATTTGGTATAAAATTGTGTGTGATATGGCATCCTGTGGTAGGTGTGACAGGGCCGTGAAGCGGGCTTCGGGCTCGGACCGGCCCGACATCGGCTCGGCCCGAGTTTTGAACGAAGCGGCACGGCCCGAGCCTGGCCCGAGCTTTAGTTTTAGCCCGACTCGAGCCGTGGGGTCTCTTGAGATTGCCTTTGGTGAAAAATATTGATTGTTTTCGTTGTCGCTTCTTTTGTCGACACACTTTTGTCTAAGAAGCGATGCATCTGAAGCCAAATGTATGTGAAGAAGTTTATCACATCTATCCAAATGAATCACATCCAAATGAATCACATCTATCCAAATGAATCACATCCAAATGAATCACATCTATCCAAATGAATCACATCCAAATGAATCACATCTATCCAAATGAATCACATCCAAATGAATCACATCTATCCAAATGAATCACATCCAAATGAATCACATCTATCCAAATGAATCACATCCAAATGAATCACATCTATCCAAATTGCTGTAATGTTGCACAATACTAGCCTGTATGTTTTCTCAATCTGCAAAAGGTTCTCAGATGGTAAAGAATAAACAGAAAAACAAAAAGTACACAATATGAAGAACAAACTAAAATTAAGCAAACTAATTTTCAAGCAATATGGTGGTATCATTCCCTTTTAAAGGTGGTAACTTGTTAATCTTGATTGAGAACGGAATCCCAAATTTGAAATAGTTCGGATTTTCACTCATCGAAATCAACTCTCTCTTTCAACCGAATCCGATCACAAAATCAAAAGGTGCGGTCAAAATGGGTCTACGGACTATTTGATACCAAGAGTGCATAATACAACTTTGTGTTGCCGCCTTTTTGCCAAAAGAGGCAAGCCCTTTAATTGGGTCATCCCTGTTTTTTTCTTTTCTTTACTGTTGTCCAGATTATTGCACCACTCTATCTCAAAACTTAGCTAAGATTTTGTATGCGGGTTTGTGTTGGGGTGAGGTGCTTCGAACTAGAGTTGTTGCCAGACCACTTTTGGGGCTCAGCCGACCAGGCCTAGCCGGCCGAGCTCGGAAAAGTTTTGCCATTTTTTGGAGAATTTAAGGAATTTTGTCGGACTTAATGATACAATTACTTTTGATTATGCGGCCGTCGGCCCGGCGTTACTGAAAACATTTTACCGTTACGTTACCATTCCTAATGCTTAAAAGGTGTTGTGCTCTAATGGCTGATTTTGGACGAAATGAAACTCATTTGCATAACATAATTTGCATAATTCTCATCGAATATTGTTTTAGTCGAAAATGTGGTCAGTTGTTGATTTTTTCTTTAGGTGGGTGGCAGTGTATAGTTTCTCTTTGGGTGACGTCGGTTGGGGGCCCGGTTTTGGGTAGGTTCTTGGCAGTGGGTTGTCTAGTTTTTATTGTTGGGTTCTTTGTTTATTATTCTGATATTTGCTCATCGTTACTCGTACTCAGTAGAATTTTGTACAAGGTTATGGGAGGTTTGCATGCGTGATGGGTGACCCCGTACGACTCAGGGTAAAAGTACTCGATACGCTGACGCTGCAAACCCAAAAATGAAAAAGTTGTTCAAATGGCCTAAATTTGGTATCATTCTATAGCTCTTGATGAGAAATGAAAAAGTTGTAATAGAACCTAGGTCTGAAAATGCACTCATTTTGAGTTACAAGGCCACAAACGGTCAAAAATGGCCAAAAACGGCCAAAACGGCCATTTGAAGGGATTTTCCGCTTATATCTCAAGGTGCAGTCAACTAGCTCAGAGTTGGTCGCGGGCCGCGGGTGCCCGCGGGTACCCGCGGGTACCCGCGGGGCGGGGCGGGTATCACCAAATTTCAATACCCGCACTACCCGCGCGGGTATCTGTGCGGGCCTAACCTAAGAATTTTAACTATTTTTTGTCTAAAACTAAACGAAATTTACTAGTTACAGAAGATACTGCATTTGTATTTTCACCTCTCAGTTACTTTTAAAAGTTTTCTGAACGGTAATAGTGCGTCTATGCTGCTTTGCTTAGGTAAAAGAGCGGACCAGTAATGTCGGCACAACTCATGCTTACAGCGATTTCAGACCCGATAAAACTTAAATGTTTGCGTGACTATATACTGTAAGACTTTCGGCCTTCTTATCCGACACAGTTCCTGAGTCTACAAGGTTTAGAGGCGTTTGCCTAGAACCTAGAAATGTATTAATTTAGCTGAATCTAGTTGAATGAGTTTTCTGTTTTTGACACTATACTTTCATTAAATAGTAGATACATCAGTTTGGTTGTTATGGATGGAAAGAGGGCGCAAAAGGAAGAGTTTTGCTTTTACAACCTTCGAACTATCTATAGTGACGGCCATTTTTGAGGAAATCAGTTTTTTCAAAATTGCTGCCAAATCCTACGGACAATTTTCGTTCACTTATAATCAATCGATACGTGGTCTAATTGTCCATTTTATCAATGCCTATTAGTTGGGATTCGTTGCTATAACCTAGAAATTTGACCGAAAAACCAATTTGGCAATCATGGGAATCTACAGGTTGAAAGCTTTAAAATGATGTACCTATAAAGCTCGTTCCAACTCCGAAAATTGCGAAAGTTATAGCGTTTCAAAAAATCACCACAAAAGCACTGCACAAAAGGATACCACCAGCATAAAATATCCAACTTTTTGGAAAGTCAGGAAAACAGATATATATACCTAATAAAATGAAAATTGCTGTTTTAATTTAGTTTTCCACATGAGTAGGGCAAAAAATTTTGCGGGTATCTTGCGGGTATCACTTGTCTGCGGGCCGCGGGCCTCGGGGCGGGGCGGGGCGGGTACCCTTCTGCGGGCCGCGGGCTGGGGCGGGTAGCAAAAATCCGGCCCGCGACCAACTCTGAACTAGCTTACCTGAAATTTTGCATGTATGGTGGCACCCAATGTGGAAAGACCCTCCAAACACCTGGGTACCATAGTGCTGCGCTATTTACAATTACTCATACGGTGATGCTGCAAATGATCAAAATTAAAAGTAACGGAAACCCCCCAATATGGGTATCATTTGAAAGCTCTCGCTACGTAGATAAAACGTTGTAATAAGGCCAAAGCGTCAAAGTGTAGCAGAAATGAGTGACGGGGCCACAAAAATTCCAACAATGTCCAAAATCGGTAAAAATGGGTCGAAATTGAAAGTTTTTGGATCGACCTCGCACCGGTATCAATTGAAAGGTGTCAACGAGTTAATAAAAAGTTGTAATAGAAACAAGGCTTGAAAATGCACGGGAATTGTGTTTTGACCCGGTGTTTGCTATAAAAGTACTCGATATGCGTTGATGCAGCAAAATGGGTCTAAAAAAGAAAAATTGCTGGATCCTGGCTGTCATTATTGTATTCAAATGAAACAAAGCGACTTGCAGAGGAACCTATTTTAGAAACTAATGTCTAACAAAGCTTCAGGAAATAAAGTTCTGGCTTAAACAGAAAAGTGGGCAACACACTCTCGCAGTCGCTAGTATTTGATTTAAGCTGAATTCGATTTCGAAGTCCCTTGATGCTACCCAATATAGTTGAAATCAGAATGGGATATTGGTCGACTAAAGATTCTCCTGTGAGAGTGTCGACAGTTAAATATTTTGCAATTTTACACCATTCTACACAAGTCTCACACTCTTTTGCTGATTTTCTCAACATCACCAAAATTAACAGACTTATATATCCACGTTCGACTCATAATTTGGTCAAAGCAAATGCTTCATGATTGAGGACGTCAGCTGTGGCGACTCCGTTGATGGCTATGCTTGAAGATGCCAGTATTAGAATTATTCGAAATATAGTCAAATCGATGGCTACTGAGATCACAAACAGGTTTTCTAGCAGAACGTTTAAAATGCAGCCTGTACAAGTTAAAGCGTGTAAACTTTATACAGAGCAGTGCTGTAAACTGGGAACGGTGCATCACTAAAGTTTTGTGAAAAACTGGGTGGCTAGTCTTGAGCCTATTGTGCACTAATATAATACATTAGCATAGGCTTTCGTTTGGAGTATTGCACTTGTGCCAACGTTTCCAGTGTCCACATGACCTTGAACTTGATGATCATTGAACATGGTCCATTGTACTTTTAAAGTAATCCAACTTTTGAACAAGAATACATGTCATGAATTGATTCCGAACTCTGAAATACACTATTTTTTAGAACATATGGGAGATTATATATGTGATTCGTGCCTATTGATTTTTGACCAAACTGCTGTAAAATGGTGGTAACGTTTACCGCCGTTATTTTTAAATTTGCTCAAGACTCAGCTTGAAATGAGGACATTCTAGTGACGCATTCAATCATTGTGTAATCACTTTCTACAGAGACTTACACAGATGACTACGTTCTGCTTTTAAACAAATCTGTGCAAATTGATCAAACTCTGCTCTTGACCAGAAGTTACCGCCCAACAGAGAAATTTATCAAAAGGTAAATATTTTCATTATTTTTGACATTTCATAATAAGACACGCTTTAATGTTTCAACGCAACAGTGCATCATAAGCTTATGTGAAACAGGTTGACGTTTGATTGAGGTAGTTCGGAGAAATCCTTGTTCAAAGCAAACTGCAAGCAAATTCTGAAAAATTGGACTTTTTGAATTAAACGTGGCTGGTTCAAACGATCCTTTGTACAAAACATGTGCTTCATGACAGTTTCTAATTTGGATACAGCTTTCCCGAATGTTTTTGCTGTATGCTGCAGCAGTTGGCAAAAATCGGGAAGTTCGGAAATCAACTGGTTTTTGACTTCAAAAACCTTAAATCTCGTTTTATGTCAGAATTTTGAAAACAAAAAAAGGTACAAGAGCAAAGTTGTGCAGTTTGACGAGCTCTACGATTGGCAATATAACTCAGTGAGGCTTTTTCGGCTTAAGTCAAAAATTTTCGAATTTTCAGACAAAGTTGCCGGGATTGGTTCTAATGTGTTCAGAAACACCGAAGAGGTGTATGCTGAAAGTTTCTGACAGCTTGGAGTACTTTTACGGAAGTTACCAACCAAAAAACGAAACCGATACCACCACCTTAAATAAGGTTTTGCAAATGTCATTTACTCCGAAATTATGTCTATTCCCTAATGCCTCTTACAATGTCCCTTACCTAATTAATTAGACTGAAAATATCTCTAATTAATTACTTTGAAGCTATATCAAGCTTGCTCAGTCAGTAGCACAATCTTTAAGCAACAATAACAATACAGACGTTTCGCTTAGCTGTTCTGGTCTTGCTTAAACAACCATGTTGCTTAAACTAGTCCATCCATCTTTAACTACTTGTTAGTAATGAAAGTTTATAATGTTGCAGGGAGTTAGATGAAGACGAATGTGTCTGTAGCCAACGGGACTATCGACTGAAATTGCATCTTAAGAATGCTAAACATCAAGCCAGATGGAATATCCGTCCTGTCGGTAGGTTCTATCTTTTTTCGATATGTCTACATATTATTATATCTAGATATATCTATATATAACTTGGCCATATGCAAGGATCCAAATCGACAATAGTTGGCAGAAGCTCTGGGTTGCAATATCAAGAACATCTGCAGAACTCAAGAAATCAGGGCTTTTCAAGAACTAATGCCAAGCAGAACATTATTCAATGAAGAAAAACAAACTCTCATTTGCGTAAGATCTAGCACAGCCTCAATGTGTTCGAACGAAGATATGACTAAACTGAATCTATACGACTTTAGACAAAACTCGCATACTGTTTACACTGTGTTTTATTATTGCAGCTTCATCCTGTACATCTTGTTGCATCACACCACTTTATGAAATGGATTGGAGTATTGTCTTTGTGCATTACCACCGCAGTAATATGTTTTTGTATAAGCTGGGAAATTTCATCCTACTTCACATTTCCTGTTACAGTAGAAACAGAGGTACGTTTATGTCAACTGTAGACTTCCCACTGTAAAAATTTGACAGTTTCTTGATCTTGACATGGAAATGAAAATATAGAATAGACATGTAACTATTCCTGTATTCGTCTTCGAGATATATATAGTTTCATAGCCAAATTTCCGCTATTGTCACTATGAATATCTATATATCTATTTTTCTGCTTTTTTGTTTAGTAGTTGATAAATTAAGAAATATTATTTATTGGATTATGAAAGGATTATGAAGGAACAAAAGGGATTATGAACGAAATGATGATCTTTAAAAGTTTATTAGTAGTAGTTAAAAATAATTCGGTAAACAAATATTTGAATTATTCGTACATATATGCAAGTGCCAGTCTTCTATTAGTGTTCATGCTACGCTTTCTTAGCTGTTCAAAGTCACCGTGTAGCGCATTCAACCTCTCAAAAGTACCCAGACGCAGTTCCACTTACATCAGCACAAGGTGTTGAAGCAATTCATAATTCATGGCAGAGTCTCTAATGTCAGTACGATTGAGTTATTGAGGGGGGGGGCTACGAACGGGTTGGCACGACATCGTCGGAGAGACCTGCTTTTCCCCAAACGTTAGCCAACATATCAAGTAAAAAAGTTTAGAGTGGGCAATAATATATCTCACCTACACTGTTTTTGGCAGGACGCCAAACTACAAATTTTGGTACGAAAAATGGGATTTCGCAATAAGGTTTTTTCCGCTCTGGTGGATTAACGGTTTGACCAATTCTGAAACTTTCAGCCATAAATGTTAACTGTTACTAGTGCATAATATTATAAGTATTCCGGCTTTCGAGCGTTGCTTCCTTCGTCAGCTATGACAGCTCAAATTTTGAAAATTACCAAAAAGTTGCGATGTGACCGTGCGCCGTTTTCGATCTAAACAAAATTGACAGCCCCTAGCCTACCCCAGCTTTTTTACCAAATATTAGGCTCTAATAGGGGCAAACTGTCTGTAAGTTTCGAGGGCTTTGGCTTTCTGGTTAGTGTGATAGCAAACCTTTGTTAAGAAATAACCCTTATTTTCAGGCTTGAAAAGCTAGCTAAGCGCAGTAAAAATGGGGTCAAAGAATTTTTTCTTCGATTTTGCCGAAAACCTGCGTATAGGGGTTATTTGACCTGCTGAATCCGAATATGAAATTTGTTTTTCGATATGAAGCTTCTTTCGTTCAGTGTGCGCTTACAACTGTCTTAGAGATTTTTAGAGCGATCGCCACCCATGCTTCGAGAAATCAATCTAGCATTTCTAAACATTGAAGCGAGATTTAGTGACCTAGCTTTCTGCACATCTTGGTACGCTCACTGTCCTGTAATGCGCAAAGTTTCAGCCGATTCTGCCACAGTAATTTAGAGTAATTGGCTCACATATTCGAAATGGCAGCAAATAACAACGACAATATCGATAATGTAATCTAGCACTGCGAACGCAGGGATTAACGAAATCAGGTCATTTTTACATAAGTTAAGACAGATACTTGGAGTATTAATTAGAGCAAAGTTGGGTTCATTTGGTAAACCACCGCTCATTAGACATTAGTTAACCTCCACCCCTATATACCTACAACACCCAATTTTTCGCACTTTTATTGTATCGCACAGAAAATAATGGTCTAGGGATTATTTTACACGATATCAAGGCACTATATGTCAGAACTATTTCTGGAAAATTTGGGTACCGTACCTTGCGCATAGCGATCAGGGCGAGGCGAAGTTTGTATACGTGTCATAGACAGCTTTGGACCGACAACACCAACTTCCGATGGCTCCACAGGACGCTACGCTGCATGGAATTCTTTCAAACTTTAAACTAGCTTACCCTAAGTCTAATACTATTATGTGGCAAAAAACTAGCTAGCTTTTCCAACATCAAACTTTTAGTGAAATTCGTAGCCCCCCCCTTAATTGGCGATTCTTTATGGATAGATGATTTACGATAATGAGTTTCCTGCAACAACGGTGTGCAGTTTGAATCCTTATTGGAAAACTGGTTTGCTGGAAAGTAACTTTGGCAAGAAACTGGTAAGTGTTTATGGTTGCGATGCTTACTGTGATGTCACATTAGATCAGCTGGTACTGAAGGAAGACCCTTAATGTAGTTCCAATATGCAATGCTTCCATAAGTAGCACTGTCCTCTTGATCAGAGCGATACTTAGTCAGACGCATACCTGTGCGTTACCTTTTAAAATTTTAAAATTTTGTTGCAGATCGATCAGAAATGTATTCAAATGCACCCATGCCAAATTTGAACTAAATCGGATAAGTTTTGTGAAACTTACGTACAGGTGTGCGTCTGCCTTTGTTTGTCTGCCATCAGTTTTGAACCATAAATAAGAACAAAGTGCGAACTTTCACCATTTTTTCCAAGCTAGGTGACGTGGGCGAACACCCAACGGCCAATGCTCAGCAAGCGCCAGTCGACAAAAGGCCTGTTTATTGTCAACCACGAAGTGCGGGCCGCGAATTAACGGCCCACGGGCTTCGCGTAACACTATTGTAGAAATTCTGACCACAAAAAATAACACAAATGGAATGGTAAGGAACATAACTCTTGCACCTGACGGTGAGTTCTAGTTACAGTTGTAATTTCCTCAAGTAAGTTTCATTCACTAATTTGCAAGTCAGTGCCAAGGAAGTTTGCAACTGTCCGAATGCTGTGCAGTGTAATTCCATACTTCATGCCAAAGTTTATCTTTTGTGCTTTACAAAAGAGCTCTCTGAAACGATAGCTGAAGAAATGTTTGCTTAGATCTATATGTTTAATATTGTTGTATGTATCCAATTAAGTTCAATTAGGTGGATTTTTAGGCGATATTCTATGAACAAATGAATGACTTGATTCAGCTTGCATCCACGTCATCTGAAGTAAACAGCGGCTTGATGGCGCAGCCAATGGGTAATTACAGCTTGTTTATAAAATGGCACCTGACACCAGTCAATATTACTCCCGATTATGGTGGAAGCTCAGGTCAAACCAAGTCAAACTCAACGTAAAACAATCAAAAGACAAGATGCAGATGCCATTTATTGACTGTAAATTAACAACCACAGGATTTTTCCTTGGATGAGACCATATACCGTTGGCACATTGTGCACACAGCGCAAAATTTCATAATCCAGTCGACGCCTTCATTTAAAACCTTAGAAAAGACATTGATCAATTTCAATCCGACACAAACTTTGTTTATCTTGCGCAAACAGGAATCAGATGTTCCGCTACCATCAATTAGATTTTCAATCAAAAATTCGTTTGTCGAAATCTCGAACTCTGTCAATCATCTTCGAATTATCAAAAGCTCGCACATTGCTAATGTTCAGCAACGGTTTCCTGGTTAAAAGTATATCTAGACAAGGGACTTGCTAAAATGTGTGCTAATTCTGTGTTTATTAGATTTAATGTGCGCCAATTATTTTGTTCCAACATTATTCTCATTAAAAATAAGTGTAAAAGTAGATCCTCGAAGGCACAAGGAAAACCCGTGTTGTTGGGTGTACTCGAGTGTATCTTCTCCAGTGTGATATGTCTCAAAGTAATTAATTATTTGTCTAAAACTAGAGTACCTTTAAATAAAATAAAGAAAAATTTGCAATTAGTGTTCACAATTTATTTGTGTTAAGTAAGTGTTAAGTTGTTTAGTGTTAAGTGTTAAATGTTAAGTATTGCTTGTAGATATAAACGCAGAAGACTGCATCGACAGGATTAACAAATGCTGGAAATCAGACTCTGCATGCTTTCAAGTCAAAACTATTTCTGCTAACATTACATTTCTTGGGAGAGCTTGTATTGGCAATATGTTGCATGACAATGACACCACGGCCCATGGGTGTGCAAACCAGAACGGTCGACCTGCACCCTGGTGTTACACTGATGACGGCTTTGACTACTGCTTCCTTCCCTGCGATAGGCTTAGACGTTATGCAGGTATCGTGAAGCTCAATGAAGTGCTGATAACTTGGGTGACAAACAAGCAAAATTGTCGGCGAAAATTTATCAGTGTTCCGGGGTCGTTTAACATTATGTGCTTGTTTTGAAGAACAAATTTCGCTGTCCAGACTACTTTCCATGCTTGTGAATTTTCGCTAGTAGATGGCTTTCATCAAATGAGGTTGTTTGGATGTCATGAAAAAATATGAGTTTTTTCTTAGGAATCATTGTTTGCTAGAAATATCAAAACGAATCTCGTCATCGAAACGTGCTCAGCCCTCTGGTGCTTGTATTAATACCTCAGGCAAATAGTTTCCAAACATACCATTTTGGTGCTCTGCAACATTCTGATATCAGTAAAGTTTTTCCTCGAAATGATAGTTGGTTATGCTACGTTATGTTATCGCTAGTGTTGTTGACCGGTTGAAATTACCGCCTGGTGTTTTTTCCAATCTTGCTTGCTTCAGATCGTCACTGTCCACACGGATGGGAACGAGGAGACAGAGCTTGTTACAAACTGTCAAGCGAGATTCGGTAAGTGCTTGAAAGTGTCAAGTGTGAAAGATATGTTATTCGATTTCGATTTAAGGTAATTCATTGTTGATTACACCGGCTGAGTTTCGTTTAGCACTTTTGCTTATGCTGGGATTTTTTCGTAGCACTCCCTTGTTCAGTAGCACTCCTTTCCTTTCTTACGTAATGCAATGCATATATGAATTTTGAACGTTCAACAAGAAATTATTAGATGCTCTTGGTGACCATAGGTATGGTTTTGCTCGAGCCGAATTCGGGCCTCGGGCTCGGTTCAGGCTCGGGCTCAGGTTGGGCCGGCCCCGGGCCAGCCCGGCCTGAGCAACAATTCATGCGGCCCGAACCGAGAAGGTCCACAGGCCCGAACCTAGTCGGGCCGCTCGGGCTGCTCGGGCCATTTCATCAGCCCAAAATGTCAGGGTTGATTCTGGAGCAGAAATTTTGACAAGCTATTGCGAGTTCATCTTTGTCATGCCTTTTTGTGCGACTACAGGTATCAGGTAGCTAAATACGTCGTCTTTGATTCCTGCTTATTGTTATTATTTGTTACAAAGGTTATTACATACAATTATTATTACAACTACAAATTTTTGAAAAATAAAACATCGCGTTCATTACGTATTTTAAAAAATTCAAATTCATTTTCGAAAGATATATATTTATGTTCAAAGTATATATTTATATTTCTGAACATGTAATTATTTGTGCATGCTTAAAATAGCTTCTTTTATTTTTCAAATACTCGTCAGCTTATTTTAATAATTAATTAAGCTTTTCGGGCTGCTGCTGCAGTGAATCGATTCGGGCCGCTCGGGCCTTGACTCGGGCCTCGGACTTCGGGCCGGTCTCAGACCGAACCGTGCCCGAATCGAGAAATCGGCCCGCCCCGAGCACGAGCCCGGCCCGAGAAATTTCTTAGTGGCACAACCATAACCATAGAAATTAATAAGTCTTTGAAGTCTTTAAGAGTCCATAAAACTTTGACTCGCATGCTGGTACTAGCATGCGAGAACTCGCAATGCTAGTGCTAGTCGTCGAGTCAAGTGTACCATAAAACTTTTCGCTTGACTCGACGAAATTAGCTAAGCCAGTGCGGCGACTCGACAAACTAGAACTGCTAGTGCGAGGACTAGCACTGCGAGTGCGAGTTCGCCAGAAAATAGATAACCATAATCATGTGAAAAATCGCATAAAATTCAAATCTCAATGAAACTTGGTAAAAATTGCAGACATTCGAAAAAAGATTCAAAAACGTGCGTCTTTTGAGTTTGAGACAATTTTGATAAAAGATAAAAAAGTCATCAAACTTTAATTATCACTTCTCTAGTCGAAATAGACTAGAGAAGTAGACGGATGCTAGTAGCGTACTAGCAAGGCAAGACTAAAGTTTTATGGAACCCGATTGGTCTACTAGTGCTCAAACTTGTGAGAAACTAGACTCGCAAGTCGAGTGCTAGTAGCTACTCGACTGCGAGGGTTTTATGATACACTTGAGGCACTAGACTCGACAACTAGCATGAATCTAGTTGTCGAGTCTAGTACTCGCAAGGCCCCTGGTGAGGTTGCAAAACTAGGCAAGGACTAATCTGAAATATTAAACATGAAGCCTGTGTGTTTGGCAATATTTGAAGATTAAAGTTGACATAAAAGCTTTTTCACGCAACAGAATTTCTTGCCATTTGGCACAAATGAGTACTCCTACAGGGCCTCTGTAAAAGCCAAATTACATCCTTATAGCTCGCACCAGTAATAAAAGTTTCCTTTCGTTAGCCAAAAATTAATTTTTGCCGAAACTTCAACTTTGAAGAGTAGTTTCCTTAGATGCAGATAAGATACAGACGTCTAGTATTTTTCTGGAGGTAGGGGTATATGTGCCAAATCATATTGGCAAATAGCAGCTTAGAAGCTTAGGCCCAGCAGTCAGTAAAAATTTTTAATTAATTATGTCGGTAGTTGTGAAAAGTGGGGGGGGGTCGGGCACATAAACGCGATGGCTGCACATGGCTGGAAGGCAGATGAGATCTCAGTACCCGATATTTTTTGACCATACCCATGCTCTATATCCTTGCCAAAAAGTAGGCCAATCGGACAAAGGTGGGGCAAACCATTGGTAGCTCCCCCTTAAGCCTGGATTCTATGTCTAAAAATTTTTAGACCAGTCAGTTTTAGCAACCTCGCAACCTTAACAACCATAACCGGTTCATCTTTCATGTTTCTGGAAATTTACTAATATCCCATTCAGAAATATTACGAGATCAATTGCCAACAGTTTGCTGTTCGATTTAGCTTAAAAATACCATGTCTGTAAAAGAGTATTTATGTAATCAAGTTAGTGACCATCATCAACATAGGTTAACGCGAGGGGGTCTGGGGGTCCAAGCCCCCCAACCCGGACAAGGTACCAGCCCTTTCCGCCGTCGGGGACAAAGGGTAACGAAAAAATGGCCAAGGGGTAAGCAAAAATAGCCGGAAAAATTAGTTTTTACACTAAATCTTCAAAAACTTTCCGGCCTCGCGGTAATTTTTTAGCTAAAATGATTAATTTTTCGGGAAAATCGAGCAAAATTTTGATATTTTTTCTAAAAATTGAAGATTTTTTGCAATTGTTGATAAAAAATTGCCAATTTTAGTAAAATTAGCGTTAATTTTTCGAAAGATTTTACAAATTTATCCTTGAGGTACAAGCCCCCTGAAAATTTTTGTTCAAAGTACAAGCGCCCTCAAAATGTTTTGGGGACAAGCCCCCCGGGACCCGACCCATGTTAATTTATGATCATCAACGTTATCAAGTAGCAAATTATTATCTGGTACGAAGTAAATACTAACTTTTGACGACGAATACTACAAGTAAATGTGCGTATTCTTGTGTTGTTGTGTTGTTAGTGTGTGAAATTTAGGTTTCATCATAGTCATTTGAATTTTTCCTTTTTTTTTCCTGTACTGCCACACCCCAGTTGCTTTCGCGAGGAGGGGTAACGCCAGACCAAATTTTTGCTTTGGGTCCGCGATCTGGCGTTGAATAATTGCATAAGCAATTACCCGAGGCGAAGGCAAGGCTACTGCCGGGGCAGAAGTGATCACGATGCTTTGACCGCATCATGACCACCCGTCAGCTCCATTCAAAGGGTTTCCCCTCTGGATGGCCAACTCCTTGAAGAGCTCGGATAAAAGTAATACAATTACAGGGGGAAAATAGATACTTTCGTATCTAGCTATAATATGGAATTTGATTGTTGCCGGCTGGCAACAGACAAGTTTGAGAAATCTTTGCTTTGAGAAAATAAGATGACTGGATCCTATGGATCCTAACTTTCGTGCTTGCGGCCGGCAAGTGCAGAGGGTACCTTCTCCCCTCCGGACGGCCTAAGATAAGCGCGTGAAGTCAGCTCTCGTGCGACAGAAAGATGCTTGGTTAGATTTATACATAATTAATTTATTCTGTTATTTGTTATTATAATTTTAAAAACCCCAAGGGTACCTTCCCACCCCCAACCCTTGTGTTAAAAGGACCTACTTTGTCAGGGGACGTCGACCTATATCTATCGAAATATTTTTATAAATATCAAAAATCAAGCATTTGACAAATTTTGCTAGTTACAGAAAATATTTCAAAACAAAAATCAAATATTTCTCCATTCAATCCGAGAATAACAAGGTTCAAATATCAAATATCAAATGTTTGTACATTTGCAAACCTTAAATTCTTAAAAACAAAAATCAAAAATCAAAACCTTCTCTGATTGGCTGGAGGCTTCAGCCAATCATACAGCAGCCATATAGTCAAGTGCTTTGTTCTAATAAAACCTATAGAATTGATGTTGCAGCTCTGCTGTAGCTTTATATATTTCTTGAAAATTTCATTTCGCATGTAGCTGTAAATTATATTGGAAAATCAAAGAAAACTGTTAGTTAGTTTAACATTAGTAAGGTCCACAATTCAGTTTTATGCCATTTTTAATAAATGATTTGCTAAAATAATAGGTTTTTTCAAGTTTTTGACAAATTTTTTCAGGTTGCGGTTTCTTTAGTTAGTTGCAGTTGCATTTGTCGTGTTGCTGGGATCTTTTCCAGATTACCCCCCACCCGCACCCCTAAAATTCCTAAAACTTGAACAAATGAGCTACAATTTGGTACAGGTACATTTTCGACGTCGCTGTGTTCAAATACATCAAAATTTTTCGATCGCGAAATTAATTTTTTCGATTCGAAGGTGGGGAGACCAATGGGAACCTAAAATATTTTTGGCACTAGTCAATTTCTGGTCTTCGACTTTGATGAAAACCTGCATATTGGAGTTTGCTGGGGCGCTGAGCACGAATCTGGAATCAGTTATTCGAGTCAGCCTTCCGTTAGTTCAGGATAAGCTACATCTTAAGCTTAATACAACTTTAGCTAATCGAAAAAATGAATTTTGCGATCGAAAAATTTTGATGTATTTGAACACAGCGAGGTCGAAAACATACCTATACCAAATTGTAGTTCATTTGGTCAAGTTTTAGGAATTTTAGGGGTGCCGGTGGGGGTAATCTGGAAAAGATTCCAGCAACACGACAAATGCAACTGCAACTAACTAAAGAAACCGCAACCTGAAAAAATTTGTCAAAAACTTGAAAAAACCTATTATTTTAGCAAATGATTTATTAAAAATGGCATAAAACTGAATTGTGGACCTTACTAATGTTAAACTAACTAACAGTTTGCTTTGATTTTCCAATATAATTTACAGCTACATGTGAAATGAAATTTTCAAGAAATATATAAAGCTACAGCAGAGCTGCAACATCAATTCTATAGGTTTTATTAGAACAAAGCACTTGACTATATGGCTGCTGTATGATTGGCTGAAGCCTCCAGCCAATCAGAGAAGGTTTTGATTTTTGATTTTTGTTTTTAAGAATTTAAGGTTTGCAAATGTACAAACATTTGATATTTGATATTTGAACCTTGTTATTCTCGGATTGAATGGAGAAATATTTGATTTTTGTTTTGAAATATTTTCTGTAACTAGCAAAATTTGTCAAATTCTTGATTTTTGATATTTATAAAAATATTTCGCTAGATATGGGTCGACGTCCCCTGACACTACTTAAGGTTCCTTTTTATTCCAAAATAAAGTATAAATATTTCCAAGACTTAGCTTAACGAAGGCTGAAGTGGGGAATGTTGATGGTCGAGGTCTAGTGTGATCGTAGGCACAGGAGCCTGCAAAAACGCAGACTCCCCATTGTGCAATTCCAAGGGTAATCAACCACCAGCACTTTAAGCATCGTCTATTGTGAATTGAATGTTGGTTGCTGCTTTTGTTCCATCTGACTTTGTGCCACTCCCAGGTGATATGCAATGGCTGTTGGTCTTTGCTCACTCCTGCTTGTGTGTCTCCATTTTAAGGAAAACATTCACTAACAGGTTTTGCAGAAAGAGTCCACCATAAAGCACCAGTGTTATTTATTCCAGCCATACCAACACAGGCCTTTATTATCTCAAAAACAATAGACACTTTTCAAGTAAGATCAGTAAACTCTTCGTAGTATAAAGATTGTTTTACACACATACGCCCTTTTTATACATATGTATTTATTCAGGGTAAACTTCAATTTAAGCTCAACCAATTACTTAAGTTTGGTTGGATGGCTTTAGTTTTAAATTTATATGCGCAACAAACGGACAAGATGCATAAATTTATGGTCCATTCTTTCCTCTCAAATCGATTTTTATGTGCGTTACCCTACACAGTTTTTAGAATAAAAGTTAATAAAATCTAAACTTATCTTTTCAGCGACTATACTTCTTGCACGTAGTAGATCCCATCTAAGCACCCAGCAGGCAGCTCGTCATTTGAATTTAGCAATTATTAATTGTTGTAGTGTAATTTAACTATTTACTGGTTATGACAAACTTATTAGCGCTGCGTCACAAAACTGGAAACGGTCTGATCATACCACCGCACCAGCAAGGAATAGAGGATTACCACATATATGCCGAAATTTTTCGAAAATTGCCTGAATTTGGCACCCCACATCTGGCATCTCATATCAATAATATATGGCTATTATTGGAAGAATTCCAAAAGACAGACAATCTGCACTCTAATCAAAAGTTGCTGCACTAATCCAGTCTTATTCAAATTATTAAAGCAAACAATCGAATCCAAATATGATTACTTACTAATGTTGTAATTATTTTATTGTCGAATTCATAACATTTATTGTTATAACAACAAGCGATACTGCTTTTAGTTTGGATTCCGAATCATTTCCAAGTGATGCAATCTGCCAGAGCATGGACGAAGGAGCACATCTTCCGTCATTTGTGGATTGGGAGCAAGCAGAGGATTTCATTAACAATTTTGTGTATGTCGAGATTAAGGATACACTGAATGGATTTGTGCAGGTGTCCAAAAATTTGCACTTAGGGTACCAGAACCAATCCAATTACCTATATTAGGTAATCGAAACCTTTACGGGGTACTTCCGTACGTCCTTCTAAAAATGTTTAATCCAAGTTTTTATTTTGTTGTAGGTTTATGTTTTGGACTTAGCTGTCATTTTTGTCCTTTTACCTAGTCTGGCTTTGCATGGTTGAGTCTTCGTTCTTTAGCTTTTATTTTTATCTGTATTTTTGGATGCCTTTTTTTATTATTACGAGGGTAACGTTAGGCTGAAAAGCTGATGCAAAAGAAAGCCCAGATTAGTTTGCTTTTCTGCACCTGTAGTAGAGACGCCGACTTAGTATACAAATCTTCTCATGTTCTACGCGAGGCGCCGACAACAAACTTTTACATCCTTCAAAAGAATAACACATTCCCGCAACGCAACATTTCGATGGTATGAAGACTCCAGAATAGCCAGATGGTCGTTGCTAAGTAAGCTTCATTTGTGAGGTGAACCACTTGCAAGTACTACATACCAGAAAAACAATTCTATTAGAAAAGTTATTGAGATCATCATTAGCTTTCGAATATCAGCACGCTTTTTTGAGTAAAAGCACTCAGATCAAAATAGCTTAGACAGAATTTCCTGTCTGTCACCATTTTAAAATATTAGTTAAATTGAAAACAGTGAATTGATGGTAACTTAATACAGCTGACTTTCTTCTGTCTACGTTCGCTCATTACAGCATGGATAACTCATTTTACGGGCGGCGTAGCTTTCTTGTCCACGGCTTCAAAAGCTATATACCTTTGGCAGGAAAACATATAAACGGGACCTGGGAAGCTCCGTGGAATGTTTCTGAAAATAGCTGTAGTATGAAGTAAGTCTACACTGAGCCATACAAATGCTGAGTTTACTTGTCCGCATGTTTGCACCAAAGGCCTGACTGTGCTACTATCTCGCCTACCTGTCGCACACGGCGGGCCGGCAGCCAAACCCAAGCGAACTGTAGCCTAACTAAAAATGAATAGGAAATCTTGTTGTAATTACACCACTAGAGCAAAAGTTGGTTATATTCCTAGATTAGCAACAAGTGTAACCTAGTAACTATAAACTGTGCGTCTATCAAAAGAAGTAGAGTAGACAAACCAAGCAAGACTCCGCGGATAGGGATTCAAATTGTGTTTGCTTAATTTCGTTTAACGTCCTAGTTCCGTTGAAGCCTTAAGCTTAAATCCAAACCACTTGGCTTAATGAGGTGGTATCGTTTTGTGCGGTGGCTATTGAAGCGCAAAACTTGCTCAATATTTGCAGCTCGAACGAGATCTATAAATAATGTTAATGCATAGAGTGGGTACATTCAATTCGCTACATGAAACCAACAAAATAGCTTGTGGGGATATCCATTAAAAATGAGAGAAATCTTTTAACACCACAGATTTTTCACAACTGCATAATCGACCAAACGTTTTCGTGCTGTGATATAGGGAATGTATGGGCAGAGGACTAGTTTTTCGGATTTGATTCAACTGCAAAGAATGTTTCAGCAAATCCGCTAAATGATTTTATGCAACCACTCAGCCAAATTCGGAAAATTGCGGCATGATAGTAATTATCAAAACAACGGTAAAAATGAGAATTCAGTGGTACCAAAAGTATGTTTAATAATTCAGTGGTACCGGTAGAGTGCAGCTATCTTTACGCCTTTCACTAATGTTGGCAATTGTTCAAAAAAGAGATTGAGTACTGTAGTCCTGTGTTTCATGATCCCAAAATTTCTCAAAATTCTTACTTTGAGAATCCACCAAAAATTTGTCGCCCAATAGAATTGTACCAACGTAGGCTCCTGCTGTCTCATTCTTTCTTTCCTGGTTTCTGCGCTCAATATCCTATTTATCTTTAGAGTACGCTTGCCTTTTATCTACCTTGTCAAACCTCTTTCAATTTTCTTTTATTTTGTTAGAATATAATGATATAAACTTAGCGTTTATGCAATTTAATTTTAAATAAATCGTTTATAGATTTCATGGAGATTGGAAATACAAACCTTACTCTGACAAGTACTGCTTAACGGCCAATGTATTCGAAAAACATCCGATAGTCGGAATTTATCCATGTGCGTGGAGCTCAGTTGTGATTTGTCAAATTCAAGATAACATACAAGCGACATGCAAAGCGGAAAGTTAGTAATTGAGAGTAGCATAATGTTGAAAGAATACAATAATTCGCAAAAGTAGTACGAATTAAGGAATACGTAATAAGCCTAGTAAGCCAATTGCAGCAATTGAAGCGTTTCCATGAGGGACCATGCACTGGTACCACGACAGCGACATAACAAAGCTGCACAACAGGCGCAGTATTATTTTGTCAATTTACCGTTTCTGATTTTGAGCTAATTGTGGCAGTAACACTTTTGAACGTATTGCCGATTTTTCTTGATGTGGTGTTATCAATTGGCAAAGTAGTTTTTGTGTGTAGCTTTGACATGTCTTCATAGGCTACTTGCCTTTGTATGAATGGCTGTAGTATTTTAAAAATCACTAAATTATGAAGCACAGGGGACAGAATTTGAATAACATTTCTACAGATCAGTTGTAATTTTCATAGTTGTGCTGCATGATGGACCCATGCATGTGCCTGAGGGGGGGTTCCATTCTTCCCAGACTAAGAGCTCACCCGTCCAGAGAAATCCCTCACCCTCCTGAATCTGGTTTTCCGTTTTTGGCTAAAAATCCGGATAAATCCGGAAAAACTGGAAAAATCCCACTAAAACACAAAAACCAAAAATCCCTCCTTCACATGTCTGGATGGGCCTACTGCTCAAGAGAAGGATATATATATATATATATATATATATATATATATATATATATATATATATATATATATATATATATATATATATATATATTAAATGTATTTTGCAGATAACTCATGGATCTACGATTTTAACAAGGCTCCAGAATCGTTCCACAAAAAGCTGTCTGACGTGATGTTAAGCAGCAGTAGTGATAACGTAGTTCGGAAAGTACTGCGGCTGATTAAGGAAACACCCATTTCAGTTTTCACAACCTACTTTGACTCAACAGTGAGTTTTGTTTCTCAACCAAAGCACTTTATAGAGAGGCTGGCCAGCTGATATAAATCTAGAAGTTAGAGAGAAGGCCGGCAAGAGGAAAATAGAAGATGAAGAAGAAGCAAGAGATAAAAATAAAGCAACACGTAGCAGACACTGAGCGAATTTGAAGCGACCCTTCCCTCTTGTCCCGCCAAGTTTTTGGGAAGAGGGCTCTAAACGCCGGTGGGTATGGCTCACATTCTTCTGCTTTACTGATATACATATACGGCGATATACATCCGAAACCTGGTCCAACCCAGGTCTCCCTTGTGGCGAATGCTCCAAAAATGTCGGTTAGAATTGGACTTTTCTGTGTGATAAATGCAACAGCAGATTCACTATCGGTGCGCTAACTTCACGATTCCACAGGTGAAATGGAAGTCCTCCCTTCATAGCCTTAATTGGGTCTGTTCCGAATACTGCGCTGCAGCCAACCAAAATCTCAACTCCAACCCTCCCCATCTCTTCCCCCCAGTAAACTACCCTGCCCATTCTCCCCGCCAAACCAAACAACCATCTCCGTCTGATCCAGTAGAATGCAGGCGGGATCTAGCGCAAGATAATTGAACTGCAGAAGCTGCTTGCTAACTCCCAGGGCGACCTCCCATTTCTGCAAGAATATCACCTACCTCAGTCTGCAGAATTCAAAATCCAGGGGTTCGGAACAAGGCTAAAAGCGGCCGCATGGGCGTCGATGGCGTCCGTGGCGGCGGCCTAATCGTCGCAATGAGGCAGGGCCTCAAAGTTTCCGTCCTTGAAGATCAGTATTGAACCCAAACGATGATGTCACTGAACTGCAGTCCGTCGTCGTCTATCCCAGTCGTGACCAGCAGATACGGCTGACCAACATCTACATTCCGCCCATTCGAGCTGCCGCTGACGACAATCGAGCTCTGAACTTCGACCCGGCATTTCTCTCAAACCCTACCAACTCTGTGATCAGTGGTGACCTCAACGGTTACTCGCCTCTGTGGAACAAGAATTTTTCCACCCAACCAGATGGGAGAAAATTTGGAAGACTGGATCCAAACAAGAGACCTATTCGTAGCCGATGACGATTCTATCACCAGATGTGACTACAGAATTGGAAGAAGTGGATCTCCAGACATTATCCTTGCTCATTCCAGCTTGCTGCCATGGCCATCATGGCCATCATGGTACAGATGGAAATGAAGAGGCGGACTGACTGGCGAAAGAGGTTTCGTTTACTCCTTTGACCAGCAGGAGGTGGCCACTGATCTGTCTACGGCCAAGGCACTCATTATCAGAAAATCCAGGCACAAATGGTGCGAATCCCTCTCTCACCCCACTGTGGAAAGACTGTACGACCGCACTCTCCCACATCGTAACCTGGAAACCGGCCTATTCAGAAGACATTAGCCCAGCTGCGGGCGCCTGGGTACTACCCTTGTTGCGTGCTCTTCCTTCTGGAGAGAGCAGGCCGTCTATAGACCGGCCAATCAGCCACCTTATTATTATTAAGCAATCAAAATTACGATTTGATTTTAGATTGCGGCTTATACATTAGAGAAGTATTTAAAATAAAGTATAAAATATAATTGGAACTTCAAAAGGCATGTAGCTGAGGTATAAAGCGTGTAAATTATAATGGTCGGCATGTTCAACACGTAAATTCTGACTGCATATTATCTGTCCAAGAGCTAATTTCTTAACCCTGGCGTTTTATTAGCCTGCGGAAGTTAGTTTTTCGCTACAATTTAAAGCAACTTGTGACTTTGTCTTCTTATAGAGATACCTTATAATGAATTCACTGAATGTTTACTCTGAGGATAACGCAGCTAGACGTAGATACGCAACAATTATGTGGAAGTTTGCTGTCAACGTGCTTAACCACAGTTTAATGGCGACTGATGATGGGCCGCTGGACGAAAGGTTTAATCAAACTACCATAAATGATTTCATCCCTTTTTGCGAAATACAGTCAGCAGAATGTCGCAGGTAAATGTAGTGTTACAGGGAAAGGCATAATTTTATTTTATAAACACTATCTAGAGTGTTGATCTGTAGGAAGCAGATTTTTAATCTCATAGTATAGTTTGAAAATTGGGAGGTCTAATTGAAAATTTTAACTCCTACGGATCGTTGCATAAAATTTGCCCTTTAGTACAATACCAACTGGTTGGCCGTGTTTTCGAGACATCTTGTTTGTAGAAATCTGAATGTATATTTAGCAAAATTTAAAAGTTTTCAAATGATAGATGCATGACAATAAATATCCACCACATGTCAAAATATTTCATTCATGTCGCACTGTTATTGACGACATTAGGTGCCAATTTTGGGCACAACTGTTGCAATAATGTACACCACTTTGATAGCTGTGATGAAATATTCGAATAAGTGGATCGAGTGGTGGGTGGGCTGTAATAGCAGTCAAAGCTTGAAAATAGTGATTTTTCAAAACGTGTAATATGACGAGTTATGGTAAGTTATATCAGTCGAAAGCCCTCGGAGTAGGAAACATTGTTCCTTGTCGACCATTGCCGTTGAAATAGCCTCAAAGTAACGGCTGCTAAAAGTTTTCTTGTGGTCTTTCCATTGACGGAAACGTTATTAAGGTAACTTTCTCAAAGTCATCCTTCTTTTGCTGCAGCACCTCGCTTTCATCTACTTTTAAATTCTCTGCATAATAGCTGGTTACTCGTTAAGCACTGAAAGTAACTGCTCAAAATCTCAACTAGTTGTGCAGAATACATGTGACAATATTGAGTTTAAAAATGAGCAAAATCTTTTTTAATGATGGAAATTAATTTGGCATGGTGCGCTCCCCCCTTAAGTGTTGGTTCGATCATTACAATTATGTTTTTGCTACAGGAAGCTTTATTACCAAGATCCAAGTTATGGGGACTGTGTAACCATATCCAGCGAGTCAGCGCATAATCAGCCAGGAGAGCTAAACGGTGAACTGTTGTTGTATTTAGCTGTGAGTCTGGCAAGCGCCAGTCTAATAGTCAGGCTTGTGCAGGACGAGATTTTGGGATGGGATAGAACTGCCGGATAATGTGCACATGGCCGCCGGACAAAACCGGCCTTTTCTGGATTTTTGCCCCAAAATCGGAAAAACCAGCATTCTGGGGTCGGGACCCCTTTGGGGTTGAGGGCCAGGTTTGCGAGGTGCCCCCTCCAAAGCACACGTATGCTTCTAGTTATCGTCCTTCAGACATCGTCTTTACAGTTGCGGCTGACCCTCCCCAAAATGAGTACAAAGTACACAATTGCGATCGCTCACCGGCGTTATGTTTACGTGTAAACACAACCTTTTATTCTGCTGATGCTGTCTGATTGACAACAATGTGTGTTAGGCTTGGCGCACTCTTAGATATTATGTACCCTTGCTGCAACTTGTTAATACAGGATACAACAAACGTGGCTGAATGAATTGAGGTTTTTTCGTTTGTCTTCAGGTACATTATAGCTTCTTTCTTAGTTGCTTTCATTAATAATTATTTCAACCCAAAATATGTATCAGTTTAACGCTTCAATGATTAGATTCGGTTTTTTACGGGGCAAAACGGCAGCAGTTTTTATTTTTGTCAATTTGCTTTCATATACTCAAGGCAAATACCTAGATTTGCAGTCTTATTTTGGAATGCACAAGCAAAATCTGTTTAATCTAATAAATCTAAGTAAAAATAAAAAATCTTAGTTTTGTACCTAACAGCACAGCAACCATCAATTCCGCAATGTGTTTGGTAGAAGCAAAGCTGACCTAATTTTTGGTCTGTCCCATAGTAAAGATTAAATCTGTTATCTTGTGAGATATGAGATCGTCTGCTTTGTTAATTAATCAATTAATTTGTTAATCCTGTAGAAACACTAAGGATCTTTGTTTCTGAGCTTGTTATGTATGGTAAATAGAGTTGTCACTGTAGATAAAAGTGATAAGTCTTATTTTAGTTTGCGTGTTCAAAAGTATCACACATTATGAGTTAAGGCATGTTTTTGTAAAGGCAGGCCTATGTTTAACATATTAGTTTTGACTTAGTCTTAGGCTTAAGCTGAGACTTAGGCTTAGGGTTAGGCTTTTGGTTCTTTAACACCTAAAGATATCATCTAAACAAAGTTTCAGAAGTTGAAAATTTTAACGCCAATCGAATAGTCTCATCACTTTGAGCAATATCTTATATTCCTCAATAATTTTGAGGCATACCAAATTTTTGCATAAAATGGAATTCGAATTCCCCCTGGGTGCATTGATCCCTATCCCACGTTATTGTTGCATAGGCCAAGCTTGCTAAGTTCCTTAAAATGATACACCCGCGTCTTTTAAAGCTATTAATTTTACCTGTGTGTGTAGTTTAGTCAAGTGTGGAAATTGTACCTGAACAGTTGGATTTATCTTTTATCCTGATTCAATTGTTAGCAACATATGCTTAGATTCTTGCTGGATTTTAGGACTACATGTGAAGCTGAAATCTCCAAAGGAACATAATATTTTCAGCGGATCTTATAAAAGCAGCACGACTGTGGTAGTCCACCATCAAAGCAAACAGCCGTTCCCGTTATTAGAAGGATTTGCAGTTCCAGAGGGATACACAGTTAATCTGCAAGTTTTATTGGTACGGTCAAGAGTACATAATATAAGAGTATGAAACTCTTACACTAGCATGTACAAATCATGCTAGGTATGCTCGGTTCATTAACTCGGGACCCCCCCCCGTAACTTCCGGGGGGTCCCACTTTGCACTAATCACACGCTTTCATATAAGCGTGTGTAGAATATTTCCTTGATTTTACCCTAAATTATTCAAAAGTGAGTGCTAACTTCATTAAAATTAATCTAAATTTGACTGCTGTGTACGGTCCAAGGCCGTACATAGCTAATACATCTTCGCCGCCATTTTGATTATAGCTTTATTCATTCTGGTATCAAACTTCGTATCGGACGGCGGTTTGGGCGCCACTTTTACTACTGCTACTTTCTGACTCAGTTTGGGCCACAGTTGGGGGATTTTGGGGTTACACCCAAACGCTTGGTCGGGATTTTAGTAAGGTTTGTTGTTTTGTTTGGTCCCTTATAAATTTAATGGTGCTTGCCCAAATATGTTTTGTTTGTTTAAGTTGAATTTTATGAAGAAGTTGAATTTTATGAAGGCGTTTTGAATCTGAAATATCGTTTTGTTAGAATTGGCTGTATTTCTATTGTTCTTTTGTGGAAAGTAAATCCGTGTGAAAATTAGGGTCGTGCCGTTTAGTTTAAGTAGAGTAGCGATTAAGTAGGGTTAGAATCAGACTTATTACACACTCCAGCGTGAACCTCTGATCTTTACTGAGAAATCAAATCAATTATTTTACTGAAAATTTTCATATTCGACAAACTGGCGACCGTAACTTTGGAGTAAATATGTCTGATTCTTCCCCCCGACTTACTCGCTACCTCAAAAAATTGCGGGACGGCACTGCCCGACTTTTTTCTGAATTACCAACCGGGCAAGCACCCGAAAGTTCAGATAGCTTTTTAAATCAGCAATTTTTTCAAAAACGTAGGTCGACAAATTTGGGGGGAACTGAGTTGGGGGGGTCAACCCCCCCCAAATTTCTGGGGGTGCGGGCGTATCTGCACGGGTATCTGTCGGGGAGCGGGGGAGACAGAATCTCCCCCAAAATGTTCCAAACTTTCCCCAAAACCAGAACCCCCCCCACAATTCTATCGATCTCCCCCAAAATTTTGGGGCTGTTGGGGGGTCCGAAAATGTTGTAGGTGTACGTAGGTGCACCTCGGTGGAGGTGTTGGGGGGATCACACCCCCCCCCCC
>JASAND010015172.1:0-24056 GCA_030248195.1 Trissonchulus latispiculum | reverse complement strand
AAAATTAGGTTAAGTTACGTTTAAGTTAAGATATTGGTTAAGCTCATCAGTGAGCATCTAGGGCAGGTTTTCTCCATCTCCAAATCTCCAATAGGTAAATAACAAGCAACTGGCCAAATTTACAATAAATGCTCTACTTACAACGCACTCAACAGCAATAGAATGCTAAAGAACTGGGTATTTGATGAAGCTTACTTCTTACTTACTAACATTCACATGAGCAGATAGTGGAATACACGCTGACGTTTGTGTTCAGGGCTGACAGTGTTCATCAAAATTCCTAAAGAAACCACAATGCAACAAGCTTTAATGGCACATAACAACGGCATTTGGGCTGCATTCGTAGATCCTAGCATATCGTTCATTGGGGAGTATTTATCAGTAATGGAAGGCACAATGGCTTCAGTTTCGTTGATAGCCATGGAAACAACTCGCGTTCGGACCAGGAAGAGACCCTGTGATCTAACCAACAACGCACAACAGAAATGCTTCTTTGAGTGTAGATTGAAGACGCTATTGGATCATGGAGCACAGTTGTATGGGGAATGCAAATCCGTAGATTGTCAAAGTGTTGTTACACTAAACGCAACGTACAGTGCCAGTCCTACTTGCAATTTCACCAAGAATCTTATGTGCATCACCCTGCCGTTCCTAGCAGTGGATATAACAACAAATACTGGAGACGGAGTCGCCAACACATGTCATAGGAAATGCATTTTACCTTGCCGCGAACTATTTTACGACAAAACCTTATCATATTCCAGGTGTGTGCCATTTTTTCTTCCATTAATCTTAAAAACAATATTTTATCAAATATTGGGTTTACAAACTATGTTTGATAATGTTTGTCAACCAATACGATATTGTAAAATGGATCAGGCCAAGCACTTCAATCTTGAATTGGTTTGAAATCGATTGATACATTATGCAGATTGTGCAAAACGATAGCTTTCCAAAGTCTAAGTTTTCGCTTCTTAGGGGTAGCAACAAGAGCGCCTAGGCTTCCTTGAATTTCAAAGATGTTGATACTGTAATAGCGAGAATGCAATAATAAAATACCAAACTTGGCATTGCTATCTGATCATTCTGGCCTAGTGCAACGACTCCTGTGGTCAATAACCAACCACCGCCAAATGGCATGAGTAGCATCATTCACGCCAATTGACACCTTTGAATTTTTAGTATTTACTAAAACACTACTATTACTACTACTACTACTACTACTACTACTACTACTACTACTACTACTACTACTGCTGCTGCTACTACTCCTAGTCAAAATCCTCAATTTTGTGTTATTTTTTCAGCATCAAAGATAAATTCATTCAACATACCGTAAACATTTCAAATGCATCTGGAATCGCGGCAGTGCACTGGCGCTTTGCAAGTGATATTATAACAATACACAAAGAAGTTTTGAAATATGACTTGTCAGCAGTGGTTGCAGCATTCGGCGGCACCCTGGGAGTATGGGTACGTCTGCAAGAACATAGGACAGTAAAAATTATTTTCGGAATCGTCAGTCAAGGACAGAATTTCCGGATTATGGGAAAATAATGGTTGATTACTTAGGGATACAATAATTTGATTTGTACACAAAATATTAGATAACTTTTTTGACGGCATTGGTGAGAGTATGGTGAAATTGAAATTAGGTTATTATATATCGTGAAAATATTGCTTACCAACAATGTGGTACAAAATAAGTAAGACCTTCCCTTCTTAATTTTTAATATTTCGTTTGTCGGAAGCAGCGACTTTGGAGCATGTTGCAAGACCATTTCACCAGCAATGGTGCAGTGTCATACTCTAGCATTACACACACTAGGTGCAACAAATATTTATTATTGTTATTGTTATTGATATGTTATGTTATTTAGTTTTAGTTATGTTATATTATGTTATTGTTATGTTGGTTATTGTTGTTGTCATTGTTTCTTTTCAGATCGGGTACTCAATGACAAGCTTGGTTCAGCTGGCACTGTTTGCTGTCTCCTATTGTGTGCAGTCGTTCCGGAAAATCAATAACGAACAGTGAAAATGTTTGAAAATTTTTCGCGATTTCAGCAGCATGCAGGTCTGAATACTTACAAAAAAAACGTTTGTGACGATCCAAACTTATACACTTTTGCATGAATTTTACTTGTGTTTGTAAACTAAAACTTATCTATTAAAGTGTATGTGGCCACTGCGTAGTAGCTCGCGAGGGTACGAAAATTGATGATTCAGGCGACTATGTACATTCTCATCTTGAACTTGTTTCAAGAGCTCTGCGAAATTTGCAAATGTTTCGAATACTCATTGGTCGATTTCCTTACATCGTGTTATTTCACACACTGTATAAAGTTTAGTCGCTGGTGATCTGGCTTCTGCAGTAGGCAAGAATAGCTCAGAATACTGTTATCTAGGTTTAGTCCTAAAAACGTAATCTAATATCGACTACAAATTCTATTACAAAGATATAGCTAGTCAGCTATGAATTAACGCATGGCGACCGTTTGAGTTCGTCCGGCATAGATTGTTTAAACTGTCTCAAATATTTGAATAGGAAACTGTTTAGAGCAAATAATGAGCTACAAATATAATTATACAACTCTTTTGCACTTTTACTGTGTAAAGACTGTGCATATAAATCTGATAATGCACAGTGCAGCGCGCGTATAACTAAGTTATATGCATGCTGCACGCTAGGAGGCCTGTCCCTAATATAGTTGCTGAAGCATACAGTTGCCTGCATGCTTCAGCAGTGTGCAGCTCAAGGGCTCCCAGCCATGGCAAGCAAATGAGATTGCTGCCACTTTACAGTGAAATGTGTCTAGACATATCTGCCAGCTGCAACATAAACGAGTAAGGTTTCATCAATTAAGGATAGGTTTCATCGTTCTATAAGTACATTACTATTAGCTATGATGGGGGCTTATACTACTTTCGTTGTAAGCTTTAGGAACGGTCGCTTATGGAGAACTCAGGACTCAGTATCTGTGCTCACTTTCTCACTCCCGATTCTCTCTTATCTCGCTAAGGCTTAGACATCACACACTGATACGAACCTAACAATCATTATTGAAGTCCAACATAATAGTTTATTATATGGGATACGCAGTATATACTCTCACCTTACACCACTCGGGCGTTTTCAAAATTTCACATATGCTGCAGACGGCTACCGTATGGGCACAGCATTACACTTTAGGACTACAAATATGGACAATACTTGACCGACGGTCCAGTGCTGTTGTTGCTGTCGAAATCTTGCAATATTTGATTTCTCAAAAAATGGAAAATGGAAATTTTGGACCTCGAAAGTAAATCTTAGCAGTTATCACTTAAGCCGTGAATAATCAAAGAACACTCTCAAAAGCAAAGTTGTAGGTCCTGGTGAGAGGATTCGAATGACTATAAGTTCGTTCGTGTTGGTGTCCACATCTTTAACGTTATGGCGGATTAAAGCTAATTTCTCTAAAACTCAAATTTTTACGCCACGACTTTTACAAGATGTTTCGAAGGCTAAATAATGTAGTTGTAGCAAATCTGAACGAATTTAAACAAAGCAATTGCGCTTTTAAATGCAAAAATACTCGAATCCGAACCTGCACTTTAAATAATAAGTCATCGAAGATCGCTCAGTGCGATATCCTCCTGAATATTAGACTTAACAAAGGCAAAGTACAACAAAAGTGACAGGCATACGCAGCATATTGCATGCTGATTTTTTTAGAACAAAAAGGAAAAGTCTATATCTGTCTTTTCTAAAAATTAACTGAAAACTAAGGAATTCAGACTCTTTTGAATATGGATGACTTGTTTAACGTAACTAGGGTTAAGCGGGGCTAAGATATATATATATATATATATATATATATATATATATATATATATGGTGACGGAAATGATCAATACGATTGATTAAGCACAATGGATATGTTCGTTCAGTGGATATGTTAGATTCATTAGCATATGTTCCTTTATTTTCTGTATTTACTATTCACTTATAATAACTGATGTATTAATTATTTACGATTATTACAGTTACAACAATTTCAATCACCCCTATTTGTTTTGAGACTGAAGTTTGTGTCCAGTTCCATCGCACTTCTAGTTGCATATAAACTATGCACATCTATGACAACAGTATTGTGGAGAATTTTAGCCAGCAGCTCAGCTCCACAAATGTAGAAGGCAATATATTAACCAAACGGAATCCTGCAGACATGGTGAACTTAGCACCGGCAGAGAGATATACTAGAGATGCTAAGCCTAAGTGAATTTGGCATTCTGACAAACGGTCAATGTTTCCTCTCTCTCCCCGACTGAATTTATAAGTTACTTTGCTAATAGTCACTACAGCTACGCTCTTATTTGAGTTAAAAGAAAGAATATTTGGAAATGAATTTTCTTTCTTTCTTCTTGCAGTAAGCCAAAGTTAAGGCAAAGTTCATAAGTTTGAATGACAGGTGACACATTTTTAAGCATTGGCATTGCGTGCAACAAACGCACACAGCGTCAGCTAGGAGGGATCAAATTACACTTGACCTTTACATTGACTTTCTTTCCTCCTTCTTTATTTTGAAAGATTCTTTCTTTCTTTCAAAAGAATCTTTCTTTAAAATCGTCTTTTCTTTAAAATTAAAAACGACCATAGCTGTATTCATTATATTCTGAAAATTGTAGGGCAGTCGAGTTAGGTTCTTGGTCGGGTTAAGTCGAGTTGCGTAAGTTGGGGGAAATCCTATCCGAATTGTTCTAGGACTCGGATGCTTGTTGTTTTTGGGTAAATCTTTTGTGAATTATTTTGTGAATTTGTGTTTCTATAATCTTAGTATTTGTCAGTTTCATTGAGTGCGCTTGAAGTTCAATAAACCGTTGTAATTGCCACATCGTATTTTAATTGATCAGGATCGTCCATAGTTCCAATGTCACACACCGCCGGCATTCACCTGTGATCTAGGACGAAAGGAAGACAACAATATTTACTAATCTCATGGACTCAAACTGCACAACATATTATATTTGGCCAAGACATTTTTGACATTTGACATTGGCTGTTTCAAAACACTCGGGCAACAAAAGTCTGAGAACAAAAGCAGAAAGTGAACAAAAGTGTTACTATTAGTCAGCTAGTACACCGTATACGGTTACAATCCGAAACAGACCACCCATGAGTTTAAATCATTACCTTCCGAAAGATCATGCACAGTAGCAACAGGTTAAATGTTTGTATATGCATTTAGTTATCCCTCCATGTATTCCAGAATCAGAAATTATTTCGGTTTTTCCTGTTAGACTTCATCTTCTGATGTGCAACCCCATCTTCTTGATGTTTCTGGGTGGGCGGTTGGCGCCCAACACAAACAATGAACCATCAGAATGCTGATCTCGAATACGAGATTGCTAGTAGGACTGGCAAGAAACTGAACTGGAATCACCACCGTCTAAGAGCGAGCTTCAGTTTTGTATCAAATGTGGGTATATTTGGAAAGGTTGAAAGCTGGATATTTTTGTTTGTTTGTGTCTTTCTTAAGGACGAAGTGTGTAGATAACGCAATAAAAAGCTTATATAGCTTTTTTATATATTATATGTTATATTATATATTAAAGCTGAAATTATACCTAAAGGTTTGCTTTATGTCTGCTTATAAGCACACCAAATTTTATTTAGATTTTGTTTTCAGACTTGAGTTTTGTTTGACTTTTAAAACTAGAACTAAAATTAGAACTTTACTCTACTCCTGCTTTATTATAATTAATCCATTACCAGGGCTTTTCAGTAGCTCAGCAATTTCATTTTTACTAACAGATCATCGTTTTCGAAAATTTGAAGCTGCTGTAACAATCAAACAGAACTTAGACTGTCTAGGAGAAAGAGGCAGGGAAGATGACGATGTGTAATGTCCCTAAAACAGATGGGATAACTAATAATGTTATTTCATCCCAATTCTTGCTTCGTAACTTTGCTCCCCGACACTCTTTGCCTGATGGATATGCCGGATTGTTAGTATTATGTGTTACTTTATGTTATCACAAAAATCCAAAAACAATCAAGAGTCCAATCAGAAACTAACACTAAATATAACAGAAAAAGATTAAGGTTTTGATGAATTTTCCGATTAATAGTCGCGAACACAAGAAGTTTGGATTTATTAACGAGCTGACTAGTTACCAAGTCAGCCAGCAGCATTCGTAAAACTATATTTGCTGAAGACAGCCCAGGACCTTTGAGATGAGTAAACAGTTTCTCTTAGCTGCAGCAGTTCAGGCTCTGCACAATCTGTGTAATACTTAAAATGTACACAAAACAGTGTTATAGACAAACAATGCAAACTAATCATCACCGTAACCCGCGTAACTAAAAACACGAAAGAATAAAGACTACTGAATGATTGGGACCACTAAAAATGTAGCCAAACAAGTTTCGAGTCATTGTAATTAGTTATTGCATTGCTAGCCTGCAAATGCAGTAAACTCTAGCAGCAAATTAAGTGAGACTGCAGAAGAAAAATGACATTGTGAAAACTGTTAAACTAGCTAAAATATCTAAAAGAACGTCATCGTCCCACACTGAAGAAATTACAGAACCGTACTAACACAGAGCTTGCGTTTGGCTGATATTTTGGTGCGTGCATTACTTATTCGTGTTGCTATACCCCCATCCCAACTTCACTCCATATTGTTCTGTGCCCTTGATTCAGACCGACCCACAGACTAGCAGTTTGTCAGTGTTAATTTCAGTTTAAGTAAATAATTAGTGCAGTTTCGGGCTGTTAGATTCATAGTTGCTCTGGTATATTTAGCATAGTAATTAGCCTAACCAAAAGTTAATTACGAAAACTAAAGTCGACTTCGGCAGGGTAAAAAGCTCATCTCTAGATGGGTTTACATTACTAGCTCAATTAGAAATTGGCGTGACGTGTAATTTTGCTTTCAGGCTACATATTTATGCCGACAGCTACCCTTTTAGCTAACCCTGTCGCAGTTAAGACGTGACTGTGATATGGTTTTCCGTGCGCGTAAAACTATATTGTCAAATAAAACATGTGTTTTGCAAATAACTCCTCTCACTACATGCTGTCATTCAACAAACGATTCTTGCATGGAAAACCGAAGTTTACTTTGCTTTTGCACATTCCTGTAATCGGAACATGTATTTATATTATTTATATTATTTATATTCATGTTTTATTTGGAAATTTAGAAAGAATTTGTATAATCTTGGTTGATGAAAACTTTTTCTGATGGATTTTGCTTTAGTTAGAATTCGGTATCTGAAATATTAAAAGAGGAGTTTAAATGCAGACTAAATTTAAAAGGTATGCCTTCTAGAAAATGTTATAAACAGGCGGTTGGGCCCGCCATTCGTTTTTGAAACATTTTACTAGAGAATAATAACTCACATTTCAGCTTCAAAGACATTGTGCTTCCGAAAACATGTTTCAATCCACTAAAGCCCCACACACTGCAATATGGTTGTTTAAGGTTTAAGGTTATAGGTTTAGGGTTTAAAGTTGCTATTACCAAGCGGGGGGCAACAGCAGTCGGATAAACGACTGCTATTGCCTTGGGCGTCACTGAAATAACCGTATGGTAGTTCTGCTTGGGGATCATGTTTCTGTCCATGATCTTCGTCTCTCCGCCTCTTGACTGCGGTCTGCGGAGAGCATCACTGACGGACCACGTCGTGTGCCTACAAGTGGGTGAGCCCAAACCAAAAAAATAAACGTAACTACCAAAACGAAGACTACGTTCTTAATTTTGTCAAAGTTGCGATCCGAAATAATTGCAACTTATTGAAATTAGTTAACTTATAATAATTTTAATTATAAGTAAGAATTGAACTACAAATTATTTTGCCATGTTATTAGATACAAATTTATGAATTCAAATTTGAAGTATGTATGGGAGGTATGTATGTAAGAAAAGCAGGAAAAACAGAACACTAAAATCAATCGATAGCTCTGCTTTTTTCTCAATGAGCAGATTAATTAAAAGGCTAAGTTAAATATGAATAATCGAAACGAGTAAAAGCCTAAGATTAGAAATAATTATTGACTTTCATAGAATTGCACTCTAGACCTTTGAAAAGTCATCTACACTAATATTACGCGAACTTAGCTATGACTAGTGTTCGCAGGCCAGCGCAGAGTTGGCTTCGGGTCCAAATTTTCGGACACGGCGCGGACTCGGACGCTTCACGTCAGACCCGGACCCATCCGGACCCAGATCCGGGTACCCAGATGTAAAAAACGTGCCCTTTTGCACATCGACCATAAATGAGACAATTTTTTAAATTTCACTGTTAGACTTATACTTTAGTATAAAAGTATTTCTATACCGTACTTTGTATTCACTTATTTCAGTTTAAAGAAAGGAAAGAAAGAATGAAAGAAAGAAAGAAAGAAAGAAATTAAAAAAAGAAAAGAAAATGAAAGAGAAGAAAGAAACTGAAAGAAACTGAAAGAAAGCCTTTCTACTAAGAATTTCACAAACACTATCAGACTTTGGCATCAATTAAGCAGCTGTCATTTTGGTTGCATCAATCTTTGACTGATAACAGGCACCCTGCCTCGTTTTCTCTTTGAGGTGACCTCATTTTGACAAGTAAACAGGAATCTGAGGCACACGCTTGACCTTTGTGTGTAACTTAATCTACTTGTCTGTCTGTCATCCTTAGCAGTCAACCAGGAAGCTGAAAGAAAGAAAGAATGAAATGAAAAGAAAGATGATTTTTACAATGTTATATAACAATTCTTGTAATAATTAGTCTGCAGAATTGCGATATCAGACAGATACCGTTTTCAGCAATTGGTGCCGACTAGGGATTCAACTTTCACCTTCTCTCTTTCTCTTTTAAATTTAACTTATCTGGAATTGCATTCAACGTCATTACTTCTTATGAAGGAACAAAGTTTATTGTCCAAATATAGAGATGCAGTTTTGTAAAAACATTTGTTCAAAGATATAACCAAAGTTTTTGAAATGAAACAACAAACAAAGTCTTGCCAATGTTTAATATGGCCTATCCATCTATTGCAGATATTGCAATTTAAATCCCTACAATTTCGTATTTACCCCGTACGCCTCGCTGACGGTTTCGAATTAGCGTACAGATTGGATAACAAAACACTACGACATGGTAAATACGTCAATATAAACCATCTACCTATAGGTATTTATTACTGTACAAATTACAGAGTAAAGCCAAGCAATGTGTGAGAAACGGCATTTAATCGAGTTGGTCAAGCTCATTCCGACTGATATGTACTTCAAACTTTAACTCGCTCTAACTATCCCATACTGCTTTGTAGAGACTTGGTGCAAGAAGATAAAATGTTTATGACGTCCAGCAAACCCAAGCCAGCAGCTCAAAATGAGCTTTACCTTCAAATTGAATTATCTTTAGTAATTATTAATAAGACAGTGATGTCTTCAGAACCATTCCGTTATTTTTAAACAGTACAAGAACTGACGACCCGCGGAATGCCGAGGGATTACGGTATTCGTCCCGTCCTTTTTTTGACGCAGTGAACCCGACGGTATATGGTGCTTCCATTTCTGTCTGACACATCTGCAAATAGAATTAATGAATTTGTATATAAATTGCTTACTGTAAAATTATGTTAAAATTATGTTACTTAAAATATGTTTGCTAATTGTTTACAGTTTTCTAGGGAGGAACATTGTGAAGAAGCGATTCAAATTTCTGATCCTTATTTGATTATTTAATTAAATTGATTTGGGTACTTAAGCAACCCAGGCATTGTATCTTGTCGCTTGGCGTGGCTGACATTCTTCAGCGTTTGCTGCTTTATGGGCATTTATTCATCGGTTGGTGTGTTCATCATTTACTTAAACGAAGAAACCGTTATAGTTTCCAATTATCTAAAACAACCAAGTCAGCACCTTCCACAGCTATTCTTCAACCCTTATTCAAGGTATAGTAAACCAACGTCCTAACATGGACTTTAGTTACTCAGCACTCGATACCTAATACAAAATGTAATGTAGCGTTGCTCGCTGCACTTCAGTTAAATCACGAAAGTAGAACGTATTTTCACTAGAACGTGGGTATATTCCTCCACAACTCGAGTCATTTCAAAGTAAGGAATGAATCAATTGCTGAAATGGGCAATAAGACCACTATGGCCGTTCCATCCGAAAGCAATCAGTAATTCAAGAACTGTTAGCATGATTGATAGGTGGGCTCCGGAATTGTTGCATTAAATATGTGTATCATTCTATGAAGGCAGTCCTGGCCTGACATAATGTTTTCAATGAGCCTTTCATAAAATGATTAAACGCATTAACTTAATTAAAGCTTTAGTCGTTTTATGAAAATGCCCAATGTGAATGAATAAGTTAGTACACCAATCAGTTGCATAAATGTCAAGAATAAAGGTAGGATTATTATTTTGCAGGTACAACACTACAAAGCTAACCGAATACTTGGAATCGGTGAAGGGGCTGTCTCCATCAAACTTATCAACTGTCGATGCCGCAACTGCTGCCGTCTTCTATGCTCCCTACACTTTTCAATATCTAAACATGTCCTACTTTATGGAACATTATGTTTTTATTGTACTGGATGCTATTAAGTTATTAGACCAACATCTGGAAATAACTAATCAAAGTTTAACTGATATGATGGCCAATGTTTCCTTTCAATGTACTGATCTAATAGTCAGCTGTTTCAACGAGTATGGAACAGCTTTGGGTACCCATGAATGCTGCATGCAAAGCGACATTTTGATTTCTCCTATAGGCTTCAGTCCTCTTCTCAAATCGTTTAACCAGACGTACAGCGGACCCCAGACAGGTCAGCAAGCTTATATGCCTGGGAGCAACGTTGGTGTTACACATGTGCTTACCATTAAAATATTAAAGTTAAACATTAAACATTTTGAAGGAGCGAACAATTTGATCGGTAGCCTATCGTTCGATAAAGTCAAGCCATTTGAAGCCTTCAAAGTTTGGTCTCGGAATATTTTCAGAGTCTGTCAAAACTTTTCCAAAGACTAGAAGTTTTCTATTACGAAACACATTTTTGCAAAGACTCAGACATATTTGTAAAAGCTTGATTTCGAAAGCATAAGTTAGACCAGAAAATGTCTCAAAAGCTAGCTTGAGCCTTTGAGACAAATATCAGCATTTCTGAATTCTTTCACACTGGCAGCGGAGTTTAATCAGTCACAGCCAATCCTAGTTCAATCAATTCATAAACATTTTAAATTCATTCTTGACTTCAAAAATGGTCGGTTTCAAACGACAATCCACATAAATGGATTTAGTTTCATCGTAGATTTTAATATGGTATTTTGAATTCATTATTTGCAGTTATTGTTTGTGTAATTACCATTTGCAAATTAGATTGTACCTCACCGAGAGGGTACTTTTAGAGTCAAAAATTACAATGTGTGCAGCTTCTGCAAAAACTTAACAATAGGGCACCAATTTACCAACTATTCAGCTATATCGGCCGATCGAGCGTAGCCTATTTCTAGCAAGATTTGCAGTTGTGCAGATATGCAGGTTTAAGGGGGAGTTCATTTTTAGGCCAATTTTTCTACTTTCTCCGATATCGCTGATTTTAAAATATTTTATTGTCCAAACGGTATATTTTAACGAGTTAATAAAAGTCTAATAAAGTTTAAAATAAAAGTTAAATAAAGTCGTAAGTCTTACGGTTGTCGAGTAATTTTACCTGAAAATTGAGATTTCACGTGTTAAAATAGGAAATTAAAAAGTTGTCATTTTCAGTTTTCGCGTGCCCCAAAAAAATCTCCCGACAGACGTTCATGAATCTGGACAAATTATACCTAAAAATAACGCTAGCATGTTAAACTGCGGTACCCTGGAATTACAATTTTAATTTAGGCCTTGAAAATTTTTTAATTAATTTTTAAAAAGTCAATTAAGTTTAAGCTCAGTTTAAAAATTAATTAAAAAGTCTTCTTAAATTTTGATCCTTCAAACTTAATTAAAAAATTTTAAAGGCCTAAATTAAAATTCTAATTCCAGCGTACCGCAGTCTAACATTTTAGCGTTATTTTAATGTATAATTTGTTCAGATTCATCAACGTTTGTCGGAAGAGTTTTTGGCGCCCTCGATAAAATGACAACTTTTAAAATTTCCTATGTTTAACACATGATGTCTCAACTTTGAGGCGAAATTACGAAATAACCCTAAGACTTACGACTGTAATTTTAAAAAACTCGTTAAAATATACCATTTGGACAATGAAATATGTGAAAATAAGCGAGGTTGGAGAAAGTCGAAAAAATGACCCAAAAATGGACCCCCCTTAAGTCAAGTATTTAAATATAAATGTGATTCTTGAATGCAAAAGCAAATTGTGCGCAGTTTCAAATAATTCTAATTATCGATTATGTCAAAAGAATTTATTCCTTAACTTTACCTGTACGGTTGTCTTCTTTAATTCTTTAGTTAATCAAAATAGAAACAAACGTTCTACCAATGTGAAAATATTGTAACTAAGTCAACTTGAGTTGAGTTGAGTTGAACCAACTCAACTTACTGAACACACTTTTTACATGTTTTGTGGTAGCCAAGAAAGTGTTGACTCTACCAAATTCTAAGAGTAAACATGTGTTATACTCTGAAAATAGGCTAACGTTAAAATAGGATGAATAACTGATCCCAAAGTATGTACTGGCATGTCTAGCAACTTTGGTTCAGATGAACAAAACTATGTTACATTTTGTACAGGCTGGTGTCGCTTTCACTATAACATAAACCAGTATATATGTCGCGTGAAAATAGTGTTCATGTGCAAATAGTAATTTGAACGGAAAAATCGTACAACTAAAGTCTGACCAAAAAATGCAGGGAGCGAACTTGTTTTGTTTATACTGAATTACCGGTACATTTTTGCTGCAGCAATGTATATATTTTCTGAACCGTCATGGCATGAACTTTCTTTTGGTTGAAAAAATTTTTTTAAAAAATTAAAATTCATCAAAAGAAGCCAATTTTTTAAGTTTCGAAAGATCAGTAGAAGCCAGGAACTTGCCGTTCGGTGAAAAATTAGCCCATGTCCCAGACATTTAGAATCCCGAATATCAGCTGATTTCGTCAAAAATTGCGATAGTTATTCAATTTTTTCGATTTTTAAATTCCTTTGATCTTTGCCGCTTTTCCAACTTTGACTGGCTATTACTTGCGACTCACTCAATGCAAAAATTTTTTAATTGGATTTTCAGGACCGCTTACGTGTCAGCTTTCATGTGATATATGTGGTTTTTCAAAATTTGAAAATGGAGTTTTTCGAAAAATACCACTTTTTGACCCAAAATTTTGACTATGCGAATCCAGGAAAAGTGGGTAAAAACAACATTATCATAAAGTTTAATCTGAGCTGAATCCAACGATATAAAGTTTTCGTGGTTACGGCTTAAATTGCCCCCGCAACGAGTTTTTAAACAATTTCCTATTTCAGCTGAATTCTGACAAGTTAAGCTATATTGAGGTTTAATTTGCCGCAAATAGTGTAAACTAGCCAAAAACCGGCTAAAAAGCGAAATTGTTTAAAAATTTGTTGCGGGTGCAGTATAAGTCGTAGCCACGAAAACTTTATATCGTTGGATTCAGCTCAGATTAAACTTTATGATAATATTATTTTTACCCACTTTTGCTGGATGCGTATTGTCGAAATTTTGGGTCAAAAAGTGGTATTTTTCGAAAAAATCGATTTTCAAATTTTGAAAAACCGCATATATCACATGAAAGCTGACACGTAAGTGGCCCTGAAAATCCAATTAAAAATGTTTTGCATTGAGTGAGTCGCGAGTAATAGCCAGTCAAAGTTGGAAAAGCGAAAGGAAAAGGAAAAGTTTTTCTTACACATGCTGATATCGACTTTGAGGTGAAACTACTCGCTAATCGTAAGAGATCCGACTATAATTTCAAAAACTCGTTAAAATATACCAGTCGGACAACGAAATATGTGAAAATGAGCAAAATCGGAGATGGTCGAAAAATCGGCAAAAAATGCCCCCCCTCAGTCCTCAGTTATTTAGTGACACTTTAGTAACTCTTAGGTAAACGCCAAGACGTATACAAACTTAAGGGGGTGTCCAAATTTTGGTCATTTTTTCTACTTTCTTCGATCTCGCTGATTTTTACGTATTTTATGGTCCAAACGGTATATTATAACGAGTTTTTAATATTACAGTTGTAAGTCGTACGGTTGTTGCGTAATTTCACCTCAAAGTTGAGGTCTCATGTGTTAAACATAGGAAACTAAAAAAGTTTCACTTTTTTGGAGTAGTGTCAAAAAATCTCGAAACTGGGCATTGCTAACCAGCCTTGTCTGGTATTATTAAAAAGGCCTGGATGAGATCTGTGATTTGTTCGAATTAGAATTTTGATTTAGGCTTCTAAGATTTTTAATTAATTTTTGAACATTTAAAATTTGAAGCCATTTTAAAAGCGGGTCAAATTTTAAATATTCAAAAATTGATTTAAAATTTTAAAGACCAAAATCAAAATTCTAATTCCAACAAATCACAGACCTTATCCAGGCCTTTCTAATGATACCAGACAAGGCTGGTTAGCAATGCCCAGTTTCGAGATTTTTTGACACTACTCCAAAAAAGTGAAACTTTTTAAGTTTCCTATGTTTAACACATGAGACCTCAACATTGAGGTGAAATTACGCAACTACCGTACGACTTATAACTTTAATTTTCAAAACTCATTAAAATATACCTTTTGGACCATAAAATATGTAAAAGTCAGCGAGCTCGGAGAAAGTCGAAAAAATGTCCAAAATTTGGACCCCCCCCTTAAGTTTCCGAAGTATGGGTGGACTTTGAACTAATTTGTGATTCTCACATGAGTGTCGTGTTTCTCTGCTTTGTTATGTTTGCTGATGTCTTTCGGATTCCTGGTTATTATCTGTGTTTGGCTGCTAGGCTGTAGCGGATCAAGGTGACACAAGGTCAGCCCAGGTGGCTTTCAATAATATCATCATGAGTAACGAAAATCTTAATGGTCCCTGGCATGTGTTTCCACATGGTTATTTGATACCAGTCGTAGGAACTACATGATTTTCAGATTCGTCCACTAAATCGCCTGCTTGGAGGGTTAAAGTTGCACTGTTCTCCCCGCTACATTCTGTGCTATTCTTTCGTCGAGAGTGCTTGTCACAATACCGCTTACTGTAATACCAACTGGAATCAATTAACTATATCATGTGTTTTATTTGTTGGGAACACTTTTGTATCTCTATTGTGTTTGAAGTTTTGCTCCTCACAGAGGATTTCACGCATTCCAGCTAGCTACACGACGCGACGTGACGTTTGGCGAGTCGTGCAAGCTGACCTGAGATAACTCCTCCTTGTATAAAAGTTCCATTTCCATCTCAGCGTTTAGCCCATCCAACGTATAACATTATAGGTTTTGTAGCATAGTCTACAGTTTTGACAAGGCAACAGTCGTTCATTGGGTCGATACTGGCTCTGTTGCAAATTCAGATGTTAAGTGAGCTGCACTACTTGGTTTGAGTAAACAGCTTCCCCACTCAACTTATCTTCATTGCGACTATTAACCTAATTACTTTGCCATCCATCCAAATCAAAACATGTTCCAGTGATGGCTAAGCGTTTGCCAGTTCCGTCAACAGTTCATTTGGTTAGATCCATCATGTCTGCTCAAAGCAGAACAGATTTAAAGTAAAGTAGAAGTCTTGGCACTTTGTGAAAACAAACATACAGATTTCAAGTTAGTAATCCCAAAAACCCCCACACAAAAAACCCCCACACCAACACCCCAACCATGAATCCAACAAGGCCGCCAGCCACGAAGAGGGAATACACAATTATAAAGAAACAGCACCGGCGGAAAAGGCTCATGCCCAAACCAAATAGCCATCGTCGCCGTCTAAATCGACCCGGCTGACGTTGTCGATGCCGGTGGACAGCCAGGTATGGCTAGTCGGCGACAGCCATGTGGATGAGATCGTGAGCCAGGGCCACGAACCTGGCCGGATTGGGATCTGCGGTCTTTGGGACGCTGTTCAGCAGGGTGGTCATAGGACTTTCAGTTGAATCTATCATCATTATGCTCAGGGCAGTGTCGGCATCTTCCAGCGGTAGTACGCGAGGTCCCAGCGAATCTGGCCAAGACAGTTCGGAATATGAGGCAGGAACACCTGTTTCGCAGCGAGGTTCTGGTTGTTAACATACCCGCGTTGCCGCAGTTTTCGGCTTCGGTGCGGGAATGTAACCGAAATCTTGCCCTGTCAATCTGGCAGAACTGGATTGCTCAGTGTTCAATTTCAGGACCTAAGACTGAGTAGTCCCTCGGATCTATCTAAAGGGGATTGCGGGATCGGGACGGGAAACATGTCGCCAGAGTATCTATGGCGCGGCTATATAAGCTGTTGGCTTCCCAAGGAGTCCCGATCACCATCATGTGGTATCGGTAAAAGAAGGAGGACAAAAGGCGGGAGAATGCCACCGCAGAAGAAGGTGGATCCGCCCAGCCAACAATCGGGTTCGCCTATTGGAAGAACAGCCGCGCGATCCCAAAAATGGAAATAACTTTTTGTTGTTGTTGGTTAGTTACTTTGTCGAAGCTTCGGGGTCCGCATTTATTTGCTTCTTGTTTTAACAGTTGAATAATAATAATGTAGAGAAGCGAGTATCACAATACGGTGACCTCGATGCACACTCAAATTGAAAACGGAAAAACCTGCTGCTTTGAAGAAAGTCAAAAAGAAAGAAAGAAGGATAGATAGAAAGAAAGAAGAAAGAGAACCTATCCTATGCTTTAATGGTTATGCCTGAGATCAAATCGCAGTGTACCGCTTTCAAAGTAGGATCTTCATCTGTAGCCAGTTCTATAGTTTTCAGGGTACAACGCATTTTCTCTACCAAAGTGTAGAGAACTTCGGCAAACTCCAAAGATTCTTGGTCGATTTCTGCTCCAAAGATTTATATGCACTTATATTTATATGCATTTATAGCACTCCACAATGTGTTCTTAAAATGAATGCAAGAGCTGAATATTTCATGCAGTAAAAAACTTTTTGGAAACTTTAGAAACTTTTGGCTTTACAGTTTCACTTCCATGTCTAACACATGTCGAGGTCACGCTTCAACGGAACGATAGTAGTGATGTTACACATTGCGCACTTGCTTCGTACTATGAGTACTACAAAATATGTAAATGAGATGATCGCATAATCTGGCAAAAAGTGCCCCCCTTAAATAGGTTACCCCTTGAACGGCCATCTTCTTTAAAATCTCCGGTAATTACAAAGTTTATGTTGTTAAAAAGTTGATGACATGGTAGGATCACTTACAACAAGAACACTTATTAGTTACAGTGACGAATTAAAGCAACCTTATTTCCGTGATAAAGTTAGTAAGGCATTATAACACTGCATGCAATTTAATTTAGCCTACTTTTTTGACAAGTCTTTTGTTTCTTCAATTCTTCGGTTTCATTCTGTTAAATACTATAGCTTCAGAGTGTATTTCCAGATAACAAGTACATAATGGCTAGATCAACAGATCAATTATAATTCTATGAAGACGAGCTGTTCATGTAGTTAGTTAGCTGCATTTGAATAAACATGTTGGGTTTTCCTTCTTGAAACTGTATCTGCTTGTACAGTACACTATCCAAGCTAAAAACATTTCCCAGTAACAGCCAAGGATCTGTCATTTTAATCAATCGACCACGTTGGTTACTTCCATTGTAGTCTGCTACAAAACAGGAAGCTCTTTTGGTAAAGCAAAAGTCTTGGTACTGTACAAAAACAAGAGCTTGCTTTCACAATTCTGCTCAACAAGAGTACATATATATGAATACACAAGATACTAACAAGAGTCATGACTTCTTCTACAATGTGGAAGCATCTGTAAAACATTTTTTGGTTTAGAGACCTGATCCAATTTGTGCTCAAATGCTTCACTGATTGTAGCAAAATCAATCTTAGTCGACTGTGCCTTAGAGATGAGGATTTTGGCTCGCGGTCGGCTCGGCTCGGCTCGGCTCGCGAGCTGAGCCGGCAACAATTTCTCCCGAGCCGAGCCGAGCCGAGCCAGAGAATTGAAACTCCGAGCCGAGCCGAGCCGAGCCGACCCTATCGAAAAGTTTTAAGTTCACTGTAATTAGTTCAAACAAAATAGCCAACAAATTCTATAAATTCTGTTTTCTGGTTCCAACTTTGTCGTCTAATTTTCCGTTTTTCCTTGTCTTTATTCATACCTTCCTTCCACGCCAACTTAGTTTAAACGTTAGGCTGTGCTCGAAGTCGTCTTATGCATGGTGTAGTTACTAGTTAGAAAGAAATATTTTGACTTAATTATTTCAACGTGTCATATTTTGTTTTATCAAAAATATTACAAATAAAATTTGCATTGTCTTACTACTATCGCTTTGGATTGTTGTAGTAATTTATATGATAGCAGAAAAGGTTGTAAAACTGCTGATTATATACCAGAAATGCTTACTATTAATTTAGAGTTTGAAATTATTTTCCATAATTACAATTGACAACGATTATGGCTACGATCGGCAAAGGAGTTGAAATTTGTTAAAATTTAAAAAAATAATTTAAAAGAATTCTGAATTTTATTGCTGAGTTCTCAAGCATTTTGCAATTTATCAGATTATATATTCCTTTTTTCAAGACTGCGGAAAACAAAAAGTTTTCTCGTGACTTTCGGTGTTTATCATGGTTCCTTTTCATATTATATACATGGAATAAAATAATGATAAATTTTAAGAAAAACAAGCATGAATAGGTGACCGCCCACTTTCGTAGAATGTACATTTACCAAATATCAATATCAGTAAACCTTATAATCCTGGACTCTGCAGCTCGCAGTGTTTCTGTAATAATGGAGTTTTGGTGATTCACACTGGTACACATAAGCTAAACAGCTGTTTTCAGGTTTTTTGTCAAAAACAACGTAGAAAATCCACAATTCGGTGCAATCGGTCAAACTTCAAATTTCAAGCTGGGCGAGCCGAGCCGAGCCGAGCCGACCCACTTTCAATATTCTTCCGAGCCGAGCCGACCCCGAGCCGGGTATGCCCGCGAGTCGAGCCGAGCCGAGCCGACCACATTTTCTCCCGAGCCGAGCCGAGCCGAGCCGGAAAATCCCGGCTCGTCCTCATCTCTACTGTGCCTTCATTACAAAATCCCGGACGTCCTCGGGATTTCCCGGGCGGACAAAACGGCGGTTAATTGGTTGCGTTGTGGTTTTATGCATGACATCTCTTATTCGAACAGCCTTCTTTAAGGGTTACTAGTTGTGGGAAGCCCACAAAACATCAGAACGTTGGGACCCAATATTTAACAGTTCCCGTGGCAAGGCCAAAAGGCCAATAATCTTACTTTAGAAAAGAAACAGATCAGAGTTGGACTTGTAACATTTCTCAAGCAGATTTTTATCTACGAGGATGACGCTAGGAAACCACAACAATTACTATGCGGAAGTTTGTTGATACCTGTATCTCGAGATTTTCAAGTTCGCAGAAACAGAACGGTTAGCACTTCGTCAACTCTGTGATTGCAACTTGTACGCTGAAGATATAAATAACAGGAAATAAAGGACTGCCTAGATGAATCTACTACTTTAAATTTCGAGTCCAGTGGCTAAAAGACCCAGTATACAGACTTCAATTTTTCAGTAAAATTTCAAACTTCTAATTTCAATAGAATGCAGTACTTTCATTTTCTTGTTACTGCCCCGTGAAATATTCGCTTCTTAGCTCGGTTTTGTCGAAAACATAATTATACTGAATTTCTTATTGCTTGACGAAGTGCTTCACACGACACTGCACAACATCCAATGTATCGACGACATACACCGACGTACGTTAAACGTAGGATATTCTGGAAAGATACAAACTGATGGTCTTCTGCCATAAAATTAGTTTTATAGATATCATCGAGAGTCTATACTCAGAATAAACTAAGCTTAATCTATTAGGATGGGCTGAGTGTTTCAGTATTGGCCTCATACTTGTGATGGATATCAGAATGGTTTAATATCTACTCCAAGTAATGTGGATAACCAGATGCTCAGCTAAAATATTTATATATTTACAGTATTATATCTGGATATTTACATTTCGCATACAGTCATGAAAAATTAAGAATTTTTTGAAAGAAAAATATTAAAAAGTCAGCAATCACATTTTCGGAAGTTTTGGAAATCTAGACAAAGCTTGGTTTAATGACGAAAGCTCAACTCACAGGGAAAACAAACAAAATGTTTGAAGTTTTACGCAAAAACGAACCTTCAGGCCACGGCTTGAAAAGGCAGACGAGACGTGCGCATCACTAAGTCATAAATAATTTTGGAATAAAAGACAGCCAAAGCCAAAAGCTATTTTGTAGATTACCATACAGACATGATGTAATCCATGGTGATTTACAGTCTTCACAAAATTCTGTTCAAGTTGGAGTAAACCAATAGAATCACCACCATTATTTTGTTTCATGCATCAATGTCACTGCAACTGTTTGAAAACAGCTATATTCACGGAATTGGAGAAATCGTTTCCAGTGAAAAGCACAGCCGCTTAGTCTGGCTGATATCATTCTGCGTATGCTGCTTCCTGGGAGTTTATTCATCGATTGGCGTATTTATAACCTATTTAAACGAAGACACCATTATTGTTTCCAGCTATCTTAAACAACCACGTCAGAACCTTCCACAGCTGTTCTTCAATCCTTACTCAAGGTAACATATGCCAGCACGATTCTATTATGCTGGAGCATCCGTCTAAGTACCAATGTATAACGTTAAATAGCGCGTTGAGTTATGCGTTATGCTTCAGCTAGACCACGCCGATTTCGAGTGGTCTGAGTAGTACGAGAACATGTCTGATTATGGCTACTTGTATTCGCAAAGACAACTCGCGCTGTTTGACTAGACTGCCACTAGCAATCTGTGGATTTTGCTTTAAGCTATTGGATTTTGAGATCTGTATAGGCGTCAGTGTACACTTGGTATATGTATCTGTGAAAGGTGAACACAAAGTTAACCTAAAACTCTAAGAATTGGCCCAAAATATTGTCAAAGCGGATGCATTGAAGTGGTGAAAGATAGCACAATCTTAATGTTTAATCTTAGCTGAATCCACAGATGTAAAAGTTTTGTGGTTCCACCAGTGGTGAGTCTTCAATAAATTTTCCAATAATTTCAGCTAGTTTGCTTTTACACCGGTCTAATCAAATAAATGCGGCACATCAATACTTGGAAGAAACTTCCAGCAGTGAAATTGGTTTACAATTCATTGCGATCGCAATTTACGTCGTAGTCACGCATTCGTTATGTAATTGGATTCAGCTCAGATTAAATGATAAGACTATGCCGTTTTTACCCATTTTCGCTTTAATTTCAAATTGTGACAAACACTGTATAAGTTGTAGCCTAGGCGATACTAAAAATACAATCCAGAAATATTTTCGAAGAATCGCGAGTAATAGCCAGTCAAAATTGGAAAAGCGACAAAGATGAAAGGATTTTTGAAAACAAAAAACAGAACAACTATCGCATTCTTGACGAAATTTAAACATATCGGGTGGATATGTTGGGAAAAATTGGTGGTTTTCAACCAATAGCTAGTTCCTGACATTTATTGACGTATTAAAATTTTAACCAAATTGACCTTTTATTCCTTTTAACCAAAGGAATGTCCATGACTAAATAGTTCAGAAAGTATATATATATATATATATATATATATATATATATATATATATATATATATATATATATATATATATATATATATATATATATATATATATATATATATATATATATATATATATATATACTGCTGCAGTAAAACTGTCCCGCTAAATCTGCAAACAATATATTTCGCTCTCTGCATCTTTGGGTAAGACTTAACCACATCTCAAAATTAGCCATTGTGCAATACTGTGCAGTCTACTGTGTTTGTACTGATGGTATCTAACATTTAGTAATTTCAAGGTCCATAGTTATGTTGAGCCTTGTTACTTTGCAGGCACAATGTTACAAAATTAAGCAACTACCTGACATCAGTGAAAGGGCTATCTCCTGCCAACCTGTCAGCAGTAGATGCTACCATTGCAGCCGTGTTTTATGCACCCTACACTTTTGCCTATCTGAATATGTCAAGCTTTATTGACCGGTATTCCTTTACGGTATTCGAGACTGCTAAGTTATTGGATCAGCATCTGGAGAAAACAAATCAAAGTGTAACTGATATGATGGACAGAGTTTCCTTTCAGTGCACCGATCTTATCATAAGCTGCCTAAATGAGTACGGGAAGGTACTGAGCATCAACGACTGCTGCAAGAACAGCGACATCTTGATCTCTCCCATAGGATTCAGTCCTCTACTCAGATCGTTTAATCAGACATACAGCGGTCCTCAGACAGGTCAGCTAGCAAGGATGTTCGCACGCAAGTTTCGTGTATGCCTGCAGGTGAACATTTAGTACATAAACCTCAGCAATGCTGTTGCTGTACTGTCATATTTTTGAAAACTTTCGGTGGCGCAATGAGTGCATATGCAGGAGGGGAAGATATGGGGAGGAGCTGAACCGAAAAACTGGATTTCTGCAGGTTTTTGGCTAAAAATGGATTCTGGAGGGGATGAGTTACTCCTATGGGGGTGAGCTCCTGTTCTGCGGAGGGTATCGCCCGGAACTTCCCATGTATGGTAGAAGGAATACCGCCGATCAAAATTTTAAATCACATAGTCGTCGTGGCTAGCTTAACATGGTGATTCTTTTTTTACTTATTGTACGTTGACGACTCAAACTAATGTGAAATTTAACTTAAACTTTTCAAAATAAGTACGTTTAGCGTGCTAAACTCCTCCGCACAATCCTCCCAATTTCTGACAGCTGAGCAGCAGCTAAAGAGGTGTGAAAATATTCACTCGAAAGCTGTCGTTGAGCTCTACACCTTTGTTTTTCAAAGTATCTTTGCAGCTTTCCGTGTAGTGAGACACTGTCAAAAGATCGGAGTCAAAAACTTTTTCAAGTCAAGTCAAGAAAGTATACAAAATCCAGATTGCTCATACATTTCAGCAAATTACCCCATGCGGTAGGAGTGATTTCATAGCAACTAAAGCAGTCCTCTCAGCTGTTTGATGAAAATCAAATCGGGGGAATCGAATGATATAAGCGATGTTTCGCGAATACGTTTACTTCAGTCTGCAAAATATCGGGAATATTACGGTTCTTCAAACATTTGCTAAGGCTATCCTAGAAAACCAAATTAGAAATTTATGGTTCCCATTAAAAAGAGAAAATGTTAAGATTACATTTGGTATAAAAACGGCTTCTTAGCTTGAAGTAATGAACGAGTGTTAGCGGTTCGCATTTGATGTTTCCCAAAGGAAACACCATCTTTAACGGATCCGTAGGCTGCTGAGCTGCCATTTAGCATTTGAACGTTTTGAATGAAATCAGTAATAAATAATTGTAAGGGATATTTGATACTACCGACATAACCTCGTTTCCTTGTAAATCTCTACGATTAAGTTGGTGTTCAGAACAAATCGAAATTGAATGTTAGGAGATATTATTAACAATAGGCGCACCGCAAATTTATCAAACAATAAGCTGAAATTTTGTATTAACGAGATAAAGTGAAAATGACCGAACGAAAAAACAACTAACCGACAAATATACCTGTCTAATCAGTTCGGTAAATATTTTTTATTAACCTACCATATATGTTGTATTTACCCGTCATCTTGAGCAATGCAACTAGGACTGCGGACAGGTCTCAAAGGAATTTTTTTGGAAAGTAGCTGTTATACATTAATCTGAAAAGCAGTGCTAGCGGCAACGTGTTTTCTAGTCGGATAATCCATTACACCGGCAACCGCGACTAACTCACTAAGATAAAAACATCAGTGCACCAAAAAGTATCAGGTCGAAATGGAGGTTAAAAAATCAGAATATATATATATATATATATATATATATATATATATATATATATATATATATATATATATATATATATATATATAGTACAAGGTTTCGTAGTAAAGATTCGGAAGCAAA
>JASAND010015171.1:0-28870 GCA_030248195.1 Trissonchulus latispiculum | reverse complement strand
TACGAATTGACTAATTGTTTCATATTGTAATTTTGTGTTGGCCTGGTATACATTAGACTGGTATCGTCTTCATGGTCAAGCGTTTGGCTTGTCCCTATGTCAAATTATTTTAAATTAATCCTAAAAGTTAGTAAATACTTACGGGATTGGGGTTTGGTTATTTCCCCTTAGGACAGGTCTCTAACGGTAATAGTGGTTCTAAATTATTTATATGTTTTTCATTCATTTTGCACTCCCATTTTCCCGTAAACCAGTGGAATGGAAAGGATACTCCTGCCCGTCTAGTTTACTCCATATTCAGGGTATGCTTACCATACCTATACATTTACGGTAAATTGCTTTACCACTACTGTTTGATTTACCCTCCAAAGGAGAGAATTACTTCTCTCTTGGTCCCTTGAGTTCTATTTCTAACACTACGTATTTACTTTCTCTCTCTTCTTGCAGGCTATTCGCCACTATAACATTTAATTTGGTTGCTAATTCTTTCTCTGTTATTAGTCTTCGGATTAGTATATGTTAACCTCAAATATATTTGTTTTGCTGTTAACTTACTTATTTTTGTGTATTTTGGATCTGTTACGTAGGACAGTACAGTATTCCATTTATATGTTACCCTCGCAGGAGCTCGTCCTGTGAACCCTGGGGAGATGTAGTGTAAGGGGTGAAATATGCAAATTATTCCGTGTTGTTGTCCTATGTGTATTTACTTCAGTGTCTGGTCTCTGTTTACTTTGGCAGCTTCCCTGCCTGTATTGATTGCAATTGTCATAGGTGTTTATCAGCCATCCGCTGGCTGGTGTACTGGCGGCGCTGTATGTCTCTCTATGCCCCGCCTACTTGAGGGTCTCCTCTCAAATCTCTCAAACACATCAGTCGTCTACTTTTCTATCTGCTGAGCGGTGTTCTCTAAGGGCTCTCCGGGTTCGCCCTTATAACACCTTACCTTATTTGGCGAGGCTTCCTCCTGCCTGGTTCCTGACGGCCAGGCGCGTTATCTATTGTATGGCAGCGCCCCCGACAATTGCTTGTCGGGTAGCCAGTTGGTCTACGAATCAGAAATTGGAACGGTTTACACCGGCGGCGCTACAACAATAACCGCCCCACTCGGTACTTTTAAAGTTTCACTCGGTACATTTGAATCATATATACTCGGTACTTTAGATTCTCACTTGGTACTTTAGTGTCTCACTCGGTACCTGAGGCGACTAATTTTTATGTATTTAATGTTACAATTTGCTGGATTTTGCAATGTTTGATAAATTGTCAGACAATCTTGAAGAAAGAACAAATCTTTGTTTGTTTTATTCACTATACCCTAAAAATCTGTATAATTAGAAATTTAAGACTGCAGTGAAGCTGTGAAATGCAAACGGGCCCGTTTTTAGATCCGGATACCTACCCCGATCCAAATCTGGACGGGTCCGTGCCGGGTCCGAAAATTTGGACCCGGAGCCAGCTCTGCTCCCACCTTATGCTATGGTCCCGGCGAAAGCGAGTGCGAAGATTCTTCCTTAATTTCCAAATGTAGTTTTGCATAACTTTACAACGCTCATCATAAAATTTTTCAGTTTTTGTGCTGAGATTAAATTAATTAGAATCGGATTTAATTAATTTTTAGTTTTGAGTCTTAAGTCGCAGTTAGTGTCAAAGAACTTAAATTATTCATAAAAATTATACTTTAAATACTTTAAACTGAGTGTTAAATTAGACCATAGAGTACCGAGTGGGACTCAAAAGTACCGAGTGAGACAACAGTACCGAGTGGAACTACTTGAGAAAGATCAGAAAAGTACCGAGTGGGACTCGTACCGAGTGAGACTCTACCTTTCTTGCTATGGCAAATGCCGGACTCTTTTAAACCAACACTAGCAATGCATTACTATTATATTGTAACGGTACTATAAGTAGTGTCAGTGTGCAAGCAGCTAAACACAGAATAACCTCACATGAATTGTCTTATCGCAGGTTGTGACCTAGGGGAACTGAAAATCGTTGTTTCCGATTTTGCTTAAAGTTATGTGTATTCGCGGTTGTAACATGGCTCAGCGTAATCGAACCATGCTACAACCGCCTGCGTACAATTGAATTGCACGCTACACCGTGCAGTACAATTGTACCGCACGGTAAGCCTTCGCTGCTCTCCTGTCGGAGTATGCAGCGAGGCTGCTGACAGCCAGCAGAACTGACTGCAATGACCAAGAATTTCTTATATACTTTCTGCCGAAAGAAATATGCAAATTAGGTTGAACAGTATATAAACGACTGAATTTTGAAGCCAAATGTCAGTCTTTAAAGACATGACATATAGAAGACGAATGTCTTCTAGTTTCTTGAGCCATATTACAAGCCAGTTGTAGCACTGCTTGCTGTGCTCACACAAATTTGCGAGCCCACTTGCAGGCGAAGCCCTCGTAAAGGGCACTCGTGCGCTTCGCGCACTCCTGTCCTTCACTCGGAGCTTCGCCCGCTAGTGTGCATACAAATCTCCGAGAACCCTCCTGGCAATGCTACAACTTACACTTGTAGAACACGAATCTGCCATCCGGTTTTCGATAAGCTTAAAACCTTGGTTTACCAATAAATCGAACAAATTCTAATTCCGCAAAATCGAAAATTTTGCTGTTTGTACTCAGTGCAATCAAGGGTACATAATACATATGCATAATGTACTCTTGGAATAAACGAAAACCTACCCATACAGATTCCAGGCCTTTTGGACAGGTTCTGTGGAATCTACAGGCCTTGGGGGTGTCCTGCAAGCAAACCACAGGCAGACGGAAACGGAAGTAAATCAGCCGGGAAAGGTTTACTTAGGTAAAGGAAATTAGGAAAAATAAGGTAGGAACAAACAGGAGGGGCAGAACAAAAGAGTTTCAAAAAATTCCCCATATTATAAAACCCCACACATCACATTTCAGCTTTTTCGGCTAAAAATGCGAAAGTTAATCAAATTTTTTAATTTCAAAATCCTTTGAGCTTTGCCGCTTTTCCAAATTTGGCCGGGTATTTAAATTTGCTATAATTTGACTTACGACTATGGAAAAATTCTTCGACTAAATTTTCAAGACTGTCTAGGAGTCAGCTTTCACTTAATATGTGGTTTTTCAAAGTTTGAAATTCCATTTTTTCGAAAAAATACCACAATTTTGACTCAAGAATTTCGACAAGACAAATGCAGCGAAAGCGAATAAAAATAGCATAATCTGAAAATCCAATTTGAGCTGATTCCAACCATGCTTCATCACCTCCAGAAGTCTCATGATGCAAAGTATAGATGACAGATACTAGCAATTTGATGGCAATAACTACATAAGCTGAATGTAATTCACTTAACGCAAACAATTACCATTTATTTACATCCGCAAATCGTAGTGAAGTCAAACTCGTAACAAACCAACTAAAGATAGAAAACCCTTGTCAGCTAACACCTTAATTATAAGACAACAGACAATAGAACATTTTAGTCATTAATTATTAACATGACAATGTTTATTGCTCGTTTAAATGGCCTACATAAGTAGTGATCAAATCTTATAAAAGCAATAAGCTTGCGTTATATACGAAACATTCCGTCAGAAGAAAAAAGTTAACGTTCCGACTGTTTGAATAACACGTCGGGCTTACCACATATGAAATGTTGCACAGTTCTGGGAGGTAGATGCACATCTCACATAGATGCACACATATCACCAGACGACAGAAAACATTCGCTTGAGTCATACCCAGTCCAATCACAAAAGTAAAATCTGTCACCACTAAAACAGTTCTGAAACTGGGATTTCATCTAACTGATATGTGCTACGTTCGTTCCAGGAACGCAAAGTATGTATTGTACAATTCTGACTAGGACGACAGCCATGTAGTAGGATGGTCTCGAGCATTGTTGATTCCGCAGTTATTGATCACGATGTGATAGTTTGTTAATCTGAAATTACGTCGTGTAATCTCAAACACTAGACTGTGATATCTTCCTCCAGAAACTGGTAAACAACTCCGCTTTCCACGGACAACACTTTCTGTGAGAAACGATGAGGACGAAGCGGGGTTTTCTTGTATTTTTGAACTGGTACATCACCAGTAACTGGTGAAGCTGGAAGCGGCAGTCACAGGCGCCAGACAGGAACAGGAACAGGATTAAACAGGAACGTCAAGATTTGACCGTACATATCGAATCCTGGGAAGACGCAGACCATCGCAGTCCAGAGGTTCATACGTATTCGCTTTGTCAGGAGCAAACAATAAACTCCACATAGTCTGTGGTCTTCGGATCACGAAAAAGGACTGGAAAGACGATCGAAACGGAGTGTCGCGCTCTAAAATGACAACGAGGAAAGCATAGTAAATGTCTTTCATTGAAAACAACCATTTTGTATTTGGATGATGTACCTGTTTCTTCGCCCATCTTGAGATGGCTATGGGATCATTTCTGAATGAGTCTAAGCTAATTTAGATGCTCGGCTTTATAGATTAATCGGTGCTGATACAATAATATCAATCCCCGGTTTACTGTCAGGTTCCTAAACCGGAAATTGAATGGCGACTCTGATGCAGGTTCTCTAAGGGTGCAACTACTCCAAAAATGGAAGATTCTAATCTAACTTCCTACCCTAATCAAACATGAGGCAATGTTGGCGTGCAAATGAGTTTAATAAATGAACATGCAGTTTTAATCATAGACAGGAAAGGAGCACAGCTAATACAAGTGGCACTAATGGGTATGTCAGCTTTAACTCCACCGCGAGTGTAGAAGGTTTCCGGAAAGTTGAGAAAAAAACGACTCGAAAGTTGTCACCAAATGTCTCGAAAGTTGCAAAAATGAAAATCGAAATTGTCTCGAAAATATTTTAAAACAAACCAGAAATATTTGAAAAATGTCTGGAAACATGTATCTATTTGCCATGTTTGCGTGCAAAAATATTCTAGACAAATTCATTAAATGTCTCAAAATATTTTCAAGAAGTCTCGAAAGTTGAAAATCTTTCGAGACAAGAAGTGTCGAAAGTTGAAAAATATTTCGAGACAAATCACAACTTTCCAGAAACCTTCCCCACTCGCGGTGGAGTTCTTGCTGACATACCCACATAATGGCCGACCGTTGGTATGACAGAACAACACTCACTGATTAGATATGCGATTAAGCTATCTTTTATATAAGCAAAATGGTTGCTGTTTGAGATGATAAGATTAATCGGTTGTTATAAAGTTTGTAGAATCGCAGACCGTAATTGCCTGTTTTTCACTGCATCCCCCTGCGAAAGTTTTTGAGCGCCTGCTAAAAATTCTGGAGATAACGAAAGTTGCTACCGTGATTTAAGGAATTAAAAATAGATGGAAAAATTTAAAAAAGAAAACTTTTTGGGCGACCAGTAAGTAACCGTCAAGAAGTCCTGGCGCTTTTACTGCCCATGAAAGAAAAGTAGCGCCACGAGTAAGCCAAGTGACTGACAAAAGAAAGTGCAAAGGTTTCTGGAAAATAGGAAAGTTTGGTAGCGAAGTGGTAGTCAAATGCAGGCTAAACGAAACTGGGGATTAACTGCTTACTTGCAGGTAACATGATAACATTTTAAACAATACTGTGATTTAAATTTAGGTAATGAAAAGAGAATAATAAATTGAAAATAAAGAATCGAGACCCCCTGAAAAAGTAGTACCCTTAAGCCTCCATGGTTTGAAAATCCAATTCCATCCCCACACACAAAACTTACACACTTACAATTACAGATACACAGGCCTGACAATACAAAATCACCGCTGTACATAGAGTAGATATGACAAATTTATGCTTTACAACAAAGTTTCAAAAGGCGCTTACGGCGTATTCTTGGTTGGTCCACATCTAGTTTAGTTCACACTTTTGATTGGTCGGAGGTCAACCTCTGAGAAAGAAGAAGGCGGAGCCTTAAGTACAAGACTGTTATTAAAAGATACGGTAACACAGTTTCTGCAAACTGAACTGCATATAGGGTTAAGAAATAACTGATGAAACCAAAGAAAATATATACTTTGAAGAGAATTCGTTTAACGCGTTATTTTAAATTTTTTGTTTTCTGTCTTCTTATTTCATGCAAATTGAAAGATAAAATGTAAAATAAACGTGGTTTAATTGTGTTTTCAATTAGAAACTTCCATTTTATTCTTAGTTTATTAAGGGTTTATTTATAACTTAAGGGTTTATTCTTAGTTGGTCCACACTCTGGTTTGATTTTTTTGATCATATTGGCTGAAATTATTGACACATCTAAGCCAATAACAACAATCCCCGCCTACGCCTTTAACTGATGCATAAGAGAAGAGAAACATATTTTCTCTTAGGTGAAAGACGAAACAAAATGGTGAAAAAGAATATTATAATGATAACAAACCGCATTGCTCTGAATTTTTAGGTTAATATATATATATATAATCTCAAACTTCAACTTCGGTAACAAATTTTTCTTTTATCTTTATAAGATACATTATTTTGCCATATAAATATAGTATAGTTTCCAAGAATCTTCCTCTGCGAACAAATTTAAACGATTAAGTATTAGCGATGATTATAGAGAATGAGTATATATATTTATACATTTTGATTTGGATACAATTTTGAAAAAATTTGCAATCGACATGTTAAAATGGTTGCCCTTAAAAGGGCAGTTGGGAAAAGCTGTTAAATATACAATTAGGCGCATGCTTACTTATAATAGGAAGTTTTGTTTAGAATATTTTTAGATATACAAATTATTTTTACTACTCAACAATTTTTATGCTACTACTCTAATAAATAATAAAATTTAATACGGCTAAAATTTAAATAAATAAACGCTGATAAACTTTGTAATAATCTTTAGCGTTATTGAACCTTGAGTTTATGAATTTCAAAGCGAACAAAAACTTGGAAGTTTCTAATTGAAAACACAATTAAACCACGTTTATCTTTACATTTTATCTTTCAATTTGCATGAAATAAGAAGACAGAAAACAAAAAATTTAAAAAATAAATTTTTTCAACGAATTCTCTTCAGCATATATTTTTGGTTTCATCAGTTATTTCTTAACCCTATATGCAGTTCAGTTTGCAGAAACTGTGTTACCGTATCTTTTAATAACAGTCTTGTACTTAAGGCTCCGCCTTCTTCTTTCTCAGGAGCTTAATCTCCGACCAATCAAAAGTGTGGACCAAAACTAGATGTGGACCAACCAAGAATACGCCGTAAGCGCCTTTGAAACTTTGTTGTAAAGCATAAATTTGTCATATCTACTCTATGTATACAGCGGTGGATTTTTTGTATTGTCAGAGCCTGTGTATCTTGTAATTGTAAGTGTGTAAGTTTTGTGTGTGGGGATGGAATTGGATTTTCAAACCATGGAGGCTTCTAAGGGTACTACTTTTTCAGGGGTCTCGATTCTTTATTTTCAATTTATTACTCTCTTTTTCATTACCTAAATTTAAATCACAGTATTGTTTAAAATGTTATCATGTTACCTGCAAGTAAGCAGTTAATCCCCAGTTTCGTTTAGCCCTGCATTTGACTACCACTTTCGCTACCACCAAACTTTCCTATTTTCCTTAAACTCTCTGCTCTTTCTTTTGTCAGTCACTTGGCTTCCACTTCTGAAGTTACTTTTCTTTCATGGGCAGTAAAAGCGCCAGGACTTCATTGACGGTTACTTACTGGTCGCCCATGTAGTTTTCTTTTTTTAAATTTTCCATCTATTTTTAATTCTTTAAATCACGGTAGCAACTTTCGTTATCTCTGAATTTTTTAGCAGGCGCTCAAAAACTTTCGCAGGGGATGATGTGAAAAACAGGCAATTACGGTCTGCGATTCTACAAACTTTATAACAACCGATTAATCTAGTCATCTCAAACAGCAACCATTTTGCTTATATAAAAGATAGCTTAATCGCATATCTAATCAGTGAGTGTTGTTCTGTCATACCAACGGTCGGCCATTATGGGTATGTCAGCTTTAACTCCACCGCGAGTGTGAAGGTTTCCGGAAAGTTGTGAAAAAAAAAGTAAAAATTTGTCTCGAAATATTTTTCAACTTTCAAGACTTTTTTTTTTTTTGTCTCGAAAGATTTTCAAAACTTTCCAGAGACTTTCTTGAAATATTTATGAGACATTTAATGAATTTGTCTAGAACATTTTTGCACGCAAACATGAGCAACATAGATACATTTTCCAGACATTTTTCAAAATATTTCTAGAAAGTGTAAAACCTTGAAAATATTTCGAGACAATTTCGATTTTCATTTTGCAACTTTCGAGACATTATTGGTGACAACTTTCGAGTCGTTTTTTCTCAACTTTCCGGAAACCTTCTACACTCGCGGTGGAGTTAAAGCTGACATACCCATTAGTGCCACCGTTGCTATCCCCCCCCCCCCCCCAACCCTCCCCACCCCCCCCCCCCGCCACACAGACCCCCCCCCCCCACCGTTCTCCCCCCCCGCACCCCTCCCCGCCCCCCCCCCCCCCCCCCCCCCCCCCCCCGCGGGGCGCCCCCCCGCCCCCCCCCCCCCTTTTTTTTTTTTTTTTTTTTTTTTTTTTTTTTTTTCCTCAGCTGTGTGCTATTCCTTTCCCCCCTCAAAAACGTTTCTACCCTGATTAAAAGAATTAAAAATAGATGGAAAATTTAAAAAAAGAAAACTACATGGGCGACCAGTAAGTAACCGTCAAGGAAATCCTGGCGCTTTTACTGCCCATGAAAGAAAAGTAACTACAGAAGTAGAAGCCAAGTGACTGACAAAAGAAAGTGCAGAGAGTTTGAGGAAATAGGAAAGTTTGGTCTAAGCGAAAGTGGTAGTCAAATACGAGGCTAAACGAAACTGAAAATTAACTGCATACTTACGGGTAACGTGACATTTTAAACAATACTGTGATTTAAATTTAGGTAATGAAAAGAGAGTAATAAATTGAAATAAAGAATCAGGCAATTTGAAAAGTAACCCTTGGAAAACTCCATGGTTTGAAAATCAATTCCATCCCCACACACAAAACTTACACACTTACAATTACGAGATACACAGACGCGACGGCAAGATGCACCTCTATTTTTATAGAGTAGATATGACAAATTTATGCTTTGTTTAAAGGCACTTGTATTCTTGGTTGGTCCACATCTAATTTGGTCCACACTTTTGATTGGTCAGAAATAAACCTCTGAGAAAGAAGAAGGCGGACCTTAAGTACAAGACTGTTCCTAAAAGATACGGTAGATTACACTGTTATTAAAACTACTGAAGAGAATTCGTTGAAAAAATTTATTTTTAATTTTTTGTTTTCTGTCTTCTTATTTCATGCAAATTGAAGTTATTGTTATAATAAAATGTAAAATAAACGTGGTTTAATTTCGTTTTCAATTGGAAACTTCCAAGTTTTGTTCGCATTGAAATATAAACTCAAGGTTCAATAATGCTAAAGATTCTTACAAAGTTTATCAGCGTTTATTTATTTAAATTTAAGCCGATTAAATTTTATTATTTATTATGGTATATAGTAGCATAAAAATTGTACAGTAGTAAAAATAATTTGTATATTTGAAAATGTTCTAACCAAAACTTCCTATTATAAGTAAGCATACGCCTAAATGTATATATATTTAACAGCTTATCCCAACTGCCCTTTTAAGGGCAACCATTTTAACATGTCGATTACTAAGGTTTTCAAAATTGTATCCAAATCAAAATGTATAAATATACTCATTCTCTATCATCATCGCTAATACTTAAACATTTAAATTTGTTCGCAGAGAAAGATTCTTGGAAATCAAACTATATATGGCAAAATAATGTATTTTATAAAGATAAAAGAAAAAATTTGTTACCGAAGTTAAAGTTTGAGATTATATATTATTAACCTAAAAATTCGGAACAATGCGATTTGTTATCATTAAAATATTCCTTTTCACCATTTTGTTTCGTCTTCGTGTAAGAGAAAATATATTTTTCTCTTATGCATCAGTTAAAGGCGTAGGCGGGGCTTGTTGTTATTGGCTGGATGTGTCAATAATTTCAGCCAATAAGATCGTGTGGACCAAACTAGCTGTGGACCTATTAAGAATAAACCCTTAAGTTATAAATAAACCCTTAATAAACTAAGAATAAAATGGAAGTTTCTAATTGAAAACACAATTAAACCACGTTTATTTTACATTTTATCTTTCAATTTGCATGAAATAAGAAGACAGAAAACAAAAAATTTAAAATAAATTTTTTCAACGAATTCTCTTCAGCATATATTTTTGGTTTCATCAGTTATTTCTTAACCCTATATGCAGTTCAGTTTGCAGAAACTGTGTTACCGTATCTTTTAATAACAGTCTTGTACTTAAGGCCCGCCTTCTTCTTTCTCAGAGGTTAATCTCCGACCAATCAAAAGTGTGGACCAAACTAGATGTGGACCAACCAAGAATACGCCGTAAGCGCCTTTGAAACTTTGTTGTAAAGCATAAATTTGTCATATCTACTCTATGTACAGCGGTGATTTTGTATTGTCAGGCCTGTGTATCTGTAATTGTAAGTGTGTAAGTTTTGTGTGTGGGGATGGAATTGGATTTTCAAACCATGGAGGCTTAAGGGTACTACTTTTTCAGGGGGTCTCGATTCTTTATTTTCAATTTATTACTCTCTTTTCATTACCTAAATTTAAATCACAGTATTGTTTAAAATGTTATCATGTTACCTGCAAGTAAGCAGTTAATCCCCAGTTTCGTTTAGCCTGCATTTGACTACCACTTCGCTACCAAACTTTCCTATTTTCCTTAAACTTTGCACTTTCTTTTGTCAGTCACTTGGCTTACTTCTGAAGTTACTTTTCTTTCATGGGCAGTAAAAGCGCCAGGACTTCTTGACGGTTACTTACTGGTCGCCCATGTAGTTTTCTTTTTTTTAAATTTTCCATCTATTTTTAATTCTTTAAATCACGGTAGCAACTTTCGTTATCTCTGAATTTTTAGCAGGCGCTCAAAAACTTTCGCAGGGGGATGATGTGAAAAACAGGCAATTACGGTCTGCGATTCTACAAACTTTATAACAACCGATTAATCTAGTCATCTCAAACAGCAACCATTTTGCTTATATAAAAGATAGCTTAATCGCATATCTAATCAGTGAGTGTTGTTCTGTCATACCAACGGTCGGCCATTATGGGTATGTCAGCTTTAACTCCACCGCGAGTGTAGAAGGTTTCCGGAAAGTTGTGATTTGTCTCGAAATATTTTTCAACTTTCAAGACTTTTTGTCTCGAAAGATTTTCAACTTTCGAGACTTCTTGAAAATATTTTGAGACATTTAATGAATTTGTCTAGAACATTTTTGCACGCAAACATGGCAAATAGATACATGTTTCCAGACATTTTTCAAATATTTCTAGAAAGTTTTGAAATATTTCGAGACAATTTCGATTTTCATTTTTGCAACTTTCGAGACATTTGGTGACAACTTTCGAGTCGTTTTTTCTCAACTTTCCGGAAACCTTCTACACTCGCGGTGGAGTTAAAGCTGACATACCCATTAGTGCCACTTGTATTAGCTGTGCTCCTTTCCTGTCTATGATTAAAACTGTATGTTCATTTATTAAACTCATTTGCACGCCAACATTGCCTCATGTTTGATTAGGGTAGGAAGTTAGATTAGAATTCCATTTTTGGAGTAGTTGCACCCTTAGGAGAACCTGCATCAGAGTCGCCATTCAATTTCCGGTTTAGGAACCGGACAGTAAACCGGGGATTGATATTATTGTATCAGCACCGATTAATCTATAAAGCCGAGCATCTAATTAGCTTAGACTCATTCAGAAATGATCCCATAGCCATCTCAAGATGGGCGAAGAAACAGGTACATCATCCAAATACAAAATGGTTGTTTTCAATGAAAGACATTTACTATGCTTTCCTCGTTGTCATTTTAGAGCGCGACACTCCGTTTCGATCGTCTTTCCAGTCCTTTTTTCGTGATCCGAAGACCACAGACTATGTGGAGTTTATTGTTTGCTCCGGACAAAGCGAATACGTATGAACCTCTGGACTGCGATGGTCTGCGTCTTCCCAGGATTCGATATGTACGGTCAAATCTTGACGTTCCTGTTTAATCCTGTTCCTGTTCCTGTCTGGCGCCTGTGACTGCCGCTTCCAGCTTCACCAGTTACTGGTGATGTACCAGTTCAAAAATACAAGAAAACCCCGCTTCGTCCTCATCGTTTCTCACAGAAAGTGTTGTCCGTGGAAAGCGGAGTTGTTAACCAGTTTCTGGAGGAAGATATCACAGTCTAGTGTTTGAGATTACACGACGTAATTTCAGATTAACAAACTATCACATCGTGATCAATAACTGCGGAATCAACAATGCTCGAGACCATCCTACTACATGGCTGTCGTCCTAGTCAGAATTGTACAATACAGCCCTTGCGTTCCTGGAACGAACGTAGCACATATCAGTTAGATGAAATCCCAGTTTCAGAACTGTTTTAGTGGTGACAGATTTTACTTTTGTGATTGGACTGGGTATGACTCAAGCGAATGTTTTCTGTCGTCTGGTGATATGTGTGCATCTATGTGAGATGTGCATCTACCTCCCAGAACTGTGCAACATTTCATATGTGGTAAGCCCGACGTGTTATTCAAACAGTCGGAACGTTAACTTTTTTCTTCTGACGGAATGTTTCGTATATAACGCAAGCTTATTGCTTTTATAAGATTTGATCACTACTTATGTAGGCCATTTAAACGAGCAATAAACATTGTCATGTTAATAATTAATGACTAAAATGTTCTATTGTCTGTTGTCTTATAATTAAGGTGTTAGCTGACAAGGGTTTTCTATCTTTAGTTGGTTTGTTACGAGTTTGACTTCACTACGATTTGCGGATGTAAATAAATGGTAATTGTTTGCGTTAAGTGAATTACATTCAGCTTATGTAGTTATTGCCATCAAATTGCTAGTATCTGTCATCTATACTTTGCATCATGAGACTTCTGGAGGTGATGAAGCATGGTTGGAATCAGCTCAAATTCGATTTTCAGATTATGCTATTTTATTCGCTTTCGCTGCATTTGTCTTGTCGAAATTTTGAGTCAAAATTGTGGTATTTTTCGAAAAAATGGAATTTCAAACTTTGAAAAACCACATATTAAGTGAAAGCTGACTCCTAGACAGTCTTGAAAATTTAGTCGAAGAATTTTTCCATAGTCGTAAGTCAAATTATAGCAAATTTAAATACCCGGCCAAATTTGGAAAAGCGGCAAAGCTCAAAGGATTTTGAAATTAAAAAATTTGATTAACTTTCGCATTTTTAGCCGAAAAAGCTGAAATGTGATGTGTGGGGTTTTCGGACATGGGGAATTTTTTGAAACTCTTTTGTTCTGCCCCTCCTGTTTGTTCCTACCTTATTTTTCCTAATTTCCTTTACCTAAGTAAACCTTTCCCGGCTGATTTACTTCCGTTTCCGTCTGCCTGTGGTTTGCTTGCAGGACACCCCCAAGGCCTGTAGATTCCACAGAACCTGTCCAAAAGGCCTGGAATCTGTATGGGTAGGTTTTCGTTTATTCCAAGAGTACATTATGCATATGTATTATGTACCCTTGATTGCACTGAGTACAAACAGCAAAATTTTCGATTTTGCGGAATTAGAATTTGTTCGATTTATTGGTAAACCAAGGTTTTAAGCTTATCGAAAACCGGATGGCAGATTCGTGTTCTACAAGTGTAAGTTGTAGCATTGCCAGGAGGGTTCTCGGAGATTTGTATGCACACTAGCGGGCGAAGCTCCGAGTGAAGGACAGGAGTGCGCGAAGCGCAAGAGTGCCCTTTACGAGGGCTTCGCCTGCAAGTGGGCTCGCAAATTTGTGTGAGCACAGCAAGCAGTGCTACAACTGGCTTGTAATATGGCTCAAGAAACTAGAAGACATTCGTCTTCTATATGTCATGTCTTTAAAGACTGACATTTGGCTTCAAAATTCAGTCGTTTATATACTGTTCAACCTAATTTGCATATTTCTTTCGGCAGAAAGTATATAAGAAATTCTTGGTCATTGCAGTCAGTTCTGCTGGCTGTCAGCAGCCTCGCTGCATACTCCGACAGGAGAGCAGCGAAGGCTTACCGTGCGGTACAATTGTACTGCACGGTGTAGCGTGCAATTCAATTGTACGCAGGCGGTTGTAGCATGGTTCGATTACGCTGAGCCATGTTACAACCGCGAATACACATAACTTTAAGCAAAATCGGAAACAACGATTTTCAGTTCCCCTAGGTCACAACCTGCGATAAGACAATTCATGTGAGGTTATTCTGTGTTTAGCTGCTTGCACACTGACACTACTTATAGTACCGTTACAATATAATAGTAATGCATTGCTAGTGTTGGTTTAAAAGAGTCCGGCATTTGCCATAGCAAGAAAGGTAGAGTCTCACTCGGTACGAGTCCCACTCGGTACTTTTCTGATCTTTCTCAAGTAGTTCCACTCGGTACTGTTGTCTCACTCGGTACTTTTGAGTCCCACTCGGTACTCTATGGTCTAATTTAACACTCAGTTTAAAGTATTTAAAGTATAATTTTTATGAATAATTTAAGTTCTTTGACACTAACTGCGACTTAAGACTCAAAACTAAAAATTAATTAAATCCGATTCTAATTAATTTAATCTCAGCACAAAAACTGAAAAATTTTATGATGAGCGTTGTAAAGTTATGCAAAACTACATTTGGAAATTAAGGAAGAATCTTCGCACTCGCTTTCGCCGGGACCATAGCATAAGGTGGGAGCAGAGCTGGCTCCGGGTCCAAATTTTCGGACCCGGCACGGACCCGTCCAGATTTGGATCGGGGTAGGTATCCGGATCTAAAAACGGGCCCGTTTGCATTTCACAGCTTCACTGCAGTCTTAAATTTCTAATTATACAGATTTTTAGGGTATAGTGAATAAAACAAACAAAGATTTGTTCTTTCTTCAAGATTGTCTGACAATTTATCAAACATTGCAAAATCCAGCAAATTGTAACATTAAATACATAAAAATTAGTCGCCTCAGGTACCGAGTGAGACACTAAAGTACCAAGTGAGAATCTAAAGTACCGAGTATATATGATTCAAATGTACCGAGTGAAACTTTAAAAGTACCGAGTGGGGCGGTTATTGTTGTAGCGCCGCCGGTGTAAACCGTTCCAATTTCTGATTCGTAGACCAACTGGCTACCCGACAAGCAATTGTCGGGGGCGCTGCCATACAATAGATAACGCGCCTGGCCGTCAGGAACCAGGCAGGGGGAAGCCTCGCCAAATAAGGTAAGGTGTTATAAGGGCGAACCCGGAGAGCCCTTAGAGAACACCGCTCAGCAGATAGAAAAGTAGACGACTGATGTGTTTGAGAGATTTGAGAGGAGACCCTCAAGTAGGCGGGGCATAGAGAGACATACAGCGCCGCCAGTACACCAGCCAGCGGATGGCTGATAAACACCTATGACAATTGCAATCAATACAGGCAGGGAAGCTGCCAAAGTAAACAGAGACCAGACACTGAAGTAAATACACATAGGACAACAACACGGAATAATTTGCATATTTCACCCCTTACACTACATCTCCCCAGGGTTCACAGGACGAGTTCCTGCGAGGGTATCATATAAATGGAATACTGTACTGTCCTAGGTAACCAATCCAAATTACACAAAAATAAGTAAGTTAACAGCAAAACAAATATATACGAGGTTAACATATACTAATCCGAAGACTAGTAACAGAGAAAGAATTAGCAACCAAATGAAATAATATAATGGTGAATAGCCTGCAAGAAAGAGAGAGAAAGTAAATACGTAGTGTTAGAAATAGAACTCAAGGGACCAAGAGAGAAGTAATTCTCTCCTTTGGAGGGTAAATCAAACAGTAGTGGTAAAGCAATTTACCGTAAATGTATAGGTATGGTAAGCATACCCTGAATATGGAGTAAACTAGACGGGCAGGAGTATCCTTTCCATTCCACTGGTTTACGGGAAAATGGGAGTGCAAAATGAATGAAAAACATATAAATAATTTAGAACCACTATTACCGTTAGAGACCTGTCCTAAGGGGAAATAACCAAACCCCAATCCCGTAAGTATTTACTAACTTTTAGGATTAATTTAAAATAATTTGACATAGGGACAAGCCAAACGCTTGACCATGAAGACGATACCAGTCTAATGTATACCAGGCCAACACAAAATTACAATATGAAACAATTAGTCAATTCGTAACACAAAAACAGTTAACAAAGGTAGGGTAAGACCATAAAAGAGTATCACGGCAAAATTATAAATGTTGTATTACATTAGCTACTAATAAAACAAAACTACCTAACCTAAGCAAAGCTAGACTGTTCAAGACTGACAAACTACCAAAATAAACAGGTTTAAAGACATGACAAAAATTTATGCAACGTACGTTATACTGTAATTACAGTTAAGATTGGTGGATTCAATCTTTGATTTTCAGGTCTGGCTTCCTGAAATGAGGATGGATTGAATCAAACAATGGAACAAAATAATGATTGAACGGAGAAATTGGCAGTGCTGATTTGACTCTTCTTGAAGATGGAAATGTCCGGTCCACTAATGGATCAATGGAAGAATTTCAAGATGTAAGAAAGTTGCAGATCCGGCGTGATGATGGCAACGATAGTTAAACTGAGATCAGAGTTCCCGAAAGAGCTCCCTTGGAGCGGAGCGGTGTCCAGTTGGTCCCAAGGTAACTCGGGCCAATCCGGACTTTGACGACGGTAGGCTGCTCGAAAGCCAATCGCTTGAGCCACCACCTAGTCCAGCTCAACAAATCAGTTTTCCAGGCCAACAATTCCAGGAATCGGGCTAGCACCAAGAGATCAAACGCAGTATGATGACGAAATAAACAGTCTCTGGGGGTTAAAGGATCATTTGCAGTAAGTGCAAAACCGGATGATGATCTGAGGTGACAGCCAAAATGTCACGGACCATAATAAGATAAATTGTGGGCTGTACTGATGGAATAGGGACCACCAGATGGATCATGGTTACCCAGAATATTGGTAGATGTCAGGTATGACAGTCAATAAAGTCATCAAGTCATGAATGACGACCACAGAGTTATAACGATGGAACAGATGGACCGCTGATGTTGACGAAGAATAGCTGGAGAGACGAGACCATCTCTGCTGTTCGGAGGGACTGACGAAGATGGTCATCAGTAGATGAGTCCAACTAATACGCCACCAAACCGCCACATGCTGGTGAAGAGACTGAAACGTGCGTATGGCTGTTCGGGCCCCGATTCGCTATGGAAGGCACCCGATTAATTTCCTCCGCTGTGACAGACAGATAGACGAGTCTCGCAGCTCGGTCTACAAGAAGGCAGCCTTCAGCCGACTGTTGCTCGATCGATTGGTTTCGAAGCGTCTGCAATAACAATGATCTGAACGAACCATCGGCAGTCGTTCTGGGACGTTGACCATTCCATCAGCCAATCGCTGATCACCAGAGGCATCCGGTCATCAGAAGGCCCAGGTCCCTGTAAAGGGTTTTAGGACTAAGCTCAGCGGGGGTCCCAGGTTCCTCAATGGCTGCCGGTTCTTCTTGTTAATATTCAGTTTGAAGTAAAAATTGATGGCATATATCTAGACCTTAAATTGGTCAGCTATTGGAACTGGATTACCCTGTAGCGCCAGCCGCAGGAGGGGTGGGACCAGGTTCAGTCGACTGATTCACGTGCCTGGTTGGCCCGTCGGATTAACTTCGCCAGTTTACGAGGATTCTGAGTTGATGGGGAACGAAGACGGTATTCAGAATCAGTTTAAGACGTCGCATCGCTACTACGGCTTCGTCGTTCCGTTGCAGCAACGCGAGTAATCGCTTTTCTGGCCGCGCCCCCACGGGGACGGGGCGACGCTGTCGAATCCAAAGATGATGGGGTCAGATGCGACCGTCGAGCGGTCGCCGGACGGTGCAGAGCCCAGAACTGAGCTACTGCTAGATAGTTGGAGACAGTTCATGCTGAGCCCATGCCGAAGGCATCTTCGTTTGTTGTCGACAGTTCTTACACAGGAGCCACCGCCGGGGTCTCTGTGAGAACAAAACGTCAGCTGCAGAAGGGGTCGACGCAACCTTCCTAAGCACCGAAGTGGGGTTTCCAGCGGACCTGCCAATACGATTCCCGTCGCAGTCACAGCTGGCGTTTCTGTCGTGACTCGGGTCTAGCAGTTCCAGGTGGAGTAGAAATAATCCCCAAAGATAAGGTCTCAACCGCTGGCGCCAATGGCTGAGGCCACTGACCAATGTCCAACTGACCTGATGGAGGGGTCGAGCTCTACCGGTCCGGCGCAATTCACAACTATATCTATTCTAGCAAATAAAAATAACAGTAGGATTACAGACTCGCAGGTGAATAGTAGAAAGCACAGACAGAAACTGCCGTTTACAGCACAAACCGTCTTAGCTCAACTCTTGGCCCTTGGCTTTAAGCGCTTATCTCTCGGAATTGCGCAATAGCAAATAGCAGTTTAAGGAATATACAAGAATCCCAATAAATTTCAAAGAGAATTTCAAATATAACTTAACAAACAGCAATTATATATATTTATAACTATATATATATATATATATATATATATATATATATATATATATATATATATATATATATATATATATATATATATATATATATACGAGTATAAACTATCAACATGGTATCAAAATTCTCAGTTTGCAATATTTTTGTTATCGTTTCACCCCGCACGAAAGAAATGAGTTCCACGAATTCCGCAAAACAAATCCAAAACCTAGCTAAACAAAAACAATTACCATAAGCTAAACAAACAAAGTAATAGAAACAGTACAACAACGCAAAAATTAAGGCTAGCTTTTAAGGCTAAAATTTTAAAGTGAATAGAAAAATTTTAGAAGACAAGTGTTAAAGACAATTACAAATATGACTAATATAAAGTTCTAACATAAGGCAGATGATGGCAAGGCAGTGGTATGGCTACTGTGGGGCACCCGCCCTCGAGCCTGGTTGCGAGGATGGTAGCACCGGAAACTTGCACCGTAGATGACATCGTGTGAACCACCGTCCGAAGAGCTGTAAAGCTGAAACATAATGGGGTTAGACAAACATTCATAAAGAATACTCGTACTATAACTTTAGGTTTTTATCAAGAACTTTAGATAGGATAAGCGCAAGATAGAAAAGAAAATTGGCGTTTTACAGGGATTTTGTTTTTACAGAAAAACTATTAAGTCACTCCAAAAGAAAAAACTATGTTACACCGTCATTTCACTTCAGCTATTATGAGGATTAAATAAGTAAAAATGTAAACACTAACTCGAATTCGTTGCGTCAATATACAAAGCATGAACCTATTTCGCTATGAAGTGTGGCATGCCGAAGCATAATTACAAAAGAATACAAAAATAACTGTACAGCAAACAAACTACATAAGAACTAACTCAATATTTTGGATTTTTAGAGTTTTTAGATTAATATACGGTAAAGATTACAAAACAAAATGCCAAAGTTAGAATGCAAAAGTATACCTGTACACGAACAAAATACTACTAACTTCAAAAATAATACTGTAAAGAATTAAATACCACAAACTTGAAGAAAGATAGCAAGCCAAACTTCAGTAATAGCTAAATTCTCATTTAAATGTATCTGAGGCGTTTTAAGTATGAACGTATTACTGGTAGTGCCTCTTATTATTCCTTCTTTCCTTCTGGTTAACCATCATATTTACGGTTTGTACTGGCTAACTGATAAACTTTGCTTGCTTTCACTAAATTCCGAAAATTCCAATAATTCCAATAAGATATACAGACAAAAATAAAGGTTAGGAAAAAGTATCAAACGTTAGCTTTTAATAAATTCCGGTTAAATGACTGGCAAAAATACAAAACAAAAAATTACGGAGAAAAGTAGAGCATTGAAAGTAAAAATGGAAAAAAAAGAAAATATGTATGAAACCATGCTACCAACACGACAAAAACACGACGTAGAGACCTATGACATGCGCTTTTGTGTGGCAGGTACGCACTAACTCGAAGATGACCATACAAGTTGCGCGTAATTATGATTTATGAGCCCAGTGACCAGAACCCCCTCAAGCACACGTATGGTCCTAATCAAAGCGCGTTGTTACCATGCGCCGGGATTCCGCATTATACTTCACATACTGCAAACGCTGTTCCTTCTGTACTAAACATTCCTCTATTGCAATACGTCGTGCATTAAATCGATCACAGTAGTATCTTTCTTTTACCATTTCCTGTAAATCGTCAGGCTTTTCAACAGTTCCTCCCTATTTTTGGCAATACTCATTGATTCCCAATTGCTGCCGTAGTAGATATTCTGAGATTACAACTGGCATCAACATAACAAACTGTGCCATTTCAGTCATTGCTCCTTCTGAGAATTTCCAATAAAAAATTGAACTAGATTCCTTCCATTTACTGACTATGCCTCCTATCTGATATTCATTAAAGAAGTGATGAATATGCACATAAACGTCACTCTCTTCACCGATCTTTCTAGCTGATTTGCTCGCATCAAATGATCTTTTACCAAATTTACACCATTAGATTCCCCATCTGATCCTTCCCCTTCAACTTGCTGTTGCTGAGCTTCTTTCTCCAAAGCTTCCATGACTCTGTTTAGGCATCCCTCTCCAGAATTTATGATTACGAATTAGTTTTCTCTAAAGTACAAAGTGCACATAGGATGCTTGTCTTTCGAACATATTAACATATAATACGATACTAAGGTAACTATCGCAGGATTGCACGGAAAGAATCCGTTGGGTAATTGGAAGGCTGGAGCACGGAATGGTGATGCGAATTATTTGCAGTAGTGGAAGTAATAGTGCATTCTTGATTGTGATTTGATGTAGTCTCTTCTGCTTCCATTTCTAAACCTTGCAACTGTCGTTGCACTACGATAGGATCTTCAGTAGTTACTTGAATTTGTTCTGTTTGGTCTTTTTCAGTGGGTTTTAATTCACAATGACGGACAATTACATCATCATTCGTAGCTACAGCATCACTGTTATGATATGTACGTACAACATTATCATCACCAAGAGCAGTTGGATCGTCAACGTCAATTTCCAACTCCTCAAGGGTTTCGGTATCTATATCGGGCAACAACTTTAAACGATTTACATGAATGACTTGACTAATGTCTCCCGTTTTCATATTACGTAAACGTACATTCTGATCCGATAAAACTTCAGTTATCCTATAGGGTCCGTTGTACTTAGAAGCTAACTTAGCCATTCTACCTATTGTAATATTCCGCATTACAATGTGTCCCACTTCAAAATTCCTTACACCTACACGTTTATCGTACCTTTGTTTAACAATTTCCGTTTTATCAGCTATAATTTGAGCTGTAATGTGCCAGTTTTCCGCCAGCGTACGAATTAAAGAAGTCTTGTAATTTACTAAATAAGTTACTGGCTTATCCAAATTTTCGAACAACAAATCCTCCCGAACTTGTGCACCTCGACCAAACAATAGAAAATAGGGAGTATCCTGAATAGTTGAATGCAATGAAGTCCTATAGGCATGCATAGCAAAAGCAAGTTTAACGTCCCAATCACGTTGATCAATATCTACGTACTTTTTAACAATTTCCCATATAGTGTCATTTACCCGTTCCACTAGGCCGTTAGACTGAGGATGATACGCGGTAGTAGGTAATTTTTTTGTACCCATCAATTTAAACAAAGCAGTAGTTACTTCAGCTTGAAAATTTGGAGATTGATCCGATATTACCTCAGTGGGTACCCCGTACCGCAAAATAAATTCATTCAAAAACACACGTATTAACGTTTCGGCCTTTTCATTTCGTAGGGGCCATGCTTCTGCCCAACGGGTAAGTTGATCAATTACAACCAAAACACAAACATTCTGCTTTTCACTAACTGGAAAATGCATAACGTCTACATAAACCCTTTCAAATGGTTTAGTAACTGGTGGGTAAATTTCCATAGGAGCTTGAGAGTTCCTCGGGCCTATCGTAAATTTTGCACACACAATACAATTACGTATAAACAACTTCACATCCGTAAGTAGATTAGGCAAATAATATCTAGTCGCAACTTTATAATGAGTTTGAGGTACACCCTGATGACCACCAGTATCCATTGCAGAATGATACTGTTCTAGAATATAATTTCGAAACTTTCTAGGGACACAAGTTAAACGAGCAGAACCTTTTTACGTCTCTCGTGAATATCAGTTCGATATCTATAAAGCATGCTTTTTCAATTCAAAATCGGATTGACCACGTATTATAGTCCAAGTCAGGTCATCCTTAGGCAATGTACCTTTCTCAAGATATTCAATAAAAGGACCAAAATCAGAATCGGTTTTTAGTGCTTGAGACCATTCGTCATCAGAATATTTTTCAATCATGCACACTGGCGGAAACATATCTTCGGTTACGTCAAACTCGTCAGATACATACTGAAATTTATTATTAGATGTAGTAGGTTCACTTTCACCTTCAGCACGGTCGACGTTCAAGTCAATGACAACTGGTTGAGGGTTATACCTTTTTTAATTTTTTTACTTTAATACCCTTTTAATACCTTTTTCGTTATTTGTCACCGCTTTTTACCAATAACGTGTGGGGGTATCTAACTCTGAAAATCTGTGGGGATGGGCAGGCGCGTAGCCAGGGAATGGGGAAATTCCTCCCCAGAAATTGTGCTGCCCCCAGGAATTTTTTCCTGCTATGTGTAAAACGCACATTTTTCAAAAAATCTACACTATAGGATGCTTAAACTGGCGAAAATAAACAATTTTTAAAAATTTCCAAAAGTTGCCTATGTCTACAAATTTTCAAAATTCATTTTTTTCTAAAATTTTTCAAAAGTGTTGGTATTTTTCGATGTAGACCTGCTAAAAACAACCCGCTCTTTCGAATGGCACTGTCAAATTTGTTCTGGCACGCTTCCAGCAAAAAATCCGGGTGGGTTTTTTTCCCCGCATTGGGTTTTTTCCCGACACAGAAAACTTTAATTTCTCCATAACGACAGAGGCTAGAGAGACAAACTATACCTCATTCGAAAGCTTAGGGCAAACCCTAATTAAATATAGTATCAAAGTTGTGCTATCCCAAAAAAGTCGAAAGGTCTGGACCAAGAAAAAAGTGGGTTTTTTCCCGCTTGACTATACTCTGTAAAAAATTCTCCAGACTGAAAATCTGGAGGGGGGTGGGGGGTTACTTTTTACCACCCTTTTTTCGGTAATAGTCGCCGCTTTTTACCAATAACGTGTGGGGGGCAGAGATTTGAGGTGGGGGAGGCTCCCCCCAACATTTTCTGGGGGGCCCCTCTGGCGAAGGAACCAGGTAGGTTTTTTGCCTAGGCCTCTTTTTACCTGGCCAGAATTTTTCAAATTCAAATTTGCAATATTATAGGGGGCGCGACAGCGCTCCCCCTATAATATATGGGTGTAAAAGTCTCAGCGTGGCCCTTAGAGACTCGTTCGAGCACCGTGCCAGTTAAACTAGACAAATTTGGTATCGTTGAAATCAGCACGACGAGTACAGCAAGTAGCAAAAAAGTTTTGGTCAAAATTTTCAACTTTGAAAATTTTCGCTTCCGCACAAGTTAGTTTCATCTGTTACTTTTTTCCGTGTAAGTCACGCTTGGACAAGCAGTTTTAGTCTAAACTCACAAACTGTCGATCTGGGCATTTTCAGCCGGTGAAGTTTGGTTTTTCTGAGAGTATATAGTATATGTGTTAATGTACTTTTTGGACAATTTTCCGCTGCCCGGCCCAGCCGGCAAGGTGGCCTGACCGCTAAGATGGCCAAAAAAGGCCAATTTTGTGTCACGGCTACAGGGCTCAGGGAGCTAGCTAGAGAGAATCGGCTTGTTGCATAAGAAACTTTGGGATGGGCAGCGTGTCACAACGAGGGCGATTCTCGATATCTGTCCAGGCGGCCGGCCCAAAGTTTGTCCGGCCAAATAGCCATTTTGGAAAAATTCTAAGTCCCAACTCCACAGAAAATAGTCAAAAATAGGCATAAATAGGCAGTTTTGGGCCATATAGTGGGACGCATATAAGGGTTATCGGGTCGCTAAACACGGTGAGCATAGTCGCAGCGCTGTGCGGTGCTGCTATCGTGCTGTACTGTTATGCAGCAACCATAGCACGCTGTCTGTAGACTTACTGTAAACGGCTAAACTTATGAAACTTGGTGATAATTGTGTCTGTAGTAAGGGGGAACTGTAGCAATGTTAGTTGGTGCACTCTCTATGTAAGGAGACAAAGATGCATGCAAAAGAATAAAAATAGAGTGAGATCTGAACCACGATTGCAAGTGGTTACTTTGTTAGTACTTCACTGTTAAGTAAAGCTCTGATTGAAGTTATTCCGCCTATAGTATATTCTTCTGCCTTCGCTGCATATATTGGTGGCCCCGACGTACCGGCAAAAAAGAAAACAGCAGCGATCCTCAACTTCCCAAAACCCGATAATGTCCGTCAACTAAAACGGTTTTTGGGTATGTGTGCTTTTTACCATCGTTTCATCCCACATTTTTCGGAAATAGCCTGTTCGCTAACAGACCTAACCCGCGTAAAAAATGTACTCTCTTCTCTCATCAACTGGTCCCCGATCGCGGAAGAAACATTTGTCCGGCTAAAAACAGCCATATCAAATGCGGTAACCCTCAGTCACCCTATCCCAGGAGCAATGCTAATCCTCACAACCGATGCCTCCGCTAAAGCAATCGGAGCTGTTCTCCACCAAGAAATAAAAGGGTCTTCTCCTCAACCGCTAGCGTTTTACTCTCGTAAACTCACACCACAAGAAGCCAAAAAGTCTACATTCGACCGCGAACTTCTTGCCATTTATTCAGCCTTGAAGCATTTCGAGTGGCTCTTGGGTGCTCAGATTACCATTAAAACAGACCACAAACCTTTGCTCAACTGCATGGATATGAAAACTCCGACACCACAGCAAGCCCGATGGTTATCCTATGTATCTCAGTACAACGCCACATTTGTACATGCATCGGGAAAGGATAATATTGTAGCTGACGCTTTATCCCGTATGTCGGCTATTAAACTGCTGGACGATAACTTATTGGCACTGCAGCAAGCAAACGATAAAGAGATGCAAGCTTTTTTAAAAGAGACTGACCTTCCGGTTTCGTATCTTCAGACAGAGCACGGGAGAATCGCGTACTCCGAAAAGTGTGGCAACCTCCGCCCATTCGTCCCTGAATGTCTCCGGAAAGACGTGTTCCGGAATCTTCACAATTTACAAAAATCCAGGTGTACGAAATTTGTTTACATTTAAACGTTAGAGGAAGAGGCCAGCACAACGGTGCCTAAGACGCTCAGAGAACTGCTGAACTAATCGGGTTTATAAAATAAAAACCAAAGTCGTCATTCCATTTCATCAGCTTTCGATACCATGGCAATTAATTGAAAGTCACTATAATTCCTTTTAAGTCTTTAAAACTCTTTTAAAATATCATAGGATTGAAAACCTATGCAATCTAAGGGCCTTTCCAAGAAAGGGTAGAGTAGAGTAGAGTTAAAATTAATTCAGAGTGAAAAGAGGGAACCTCAAGCTTGAGTGGTGTTAAAACGAACTAAAACAGGGAATTTTAACTCTACTCTACTCTACTTTACCCTTTCGTGAAAAGCCCTACGCTCAATTTGAATAAAGACCCCTGAAAACAATCACATTTTGAGATGGCCACTTGAAAATTGGGTTAAAATGTTCTCGGGTACCCGAAAGTGCTCGGGAACCGGGATATCCGGGTAGTGTCGCAATTACGCGAGATAGGGCTTCGGGTACTACCGGGTACCCGGGTCCAAATTTTTGGACCCGTGCCCATGCCAGTACCTAAGATTTCGGCTGGACGGCATTGGTTCTTTCTTTGCGCTTGGCTGACGCATTTTTTGCTGCTTTTGTCTTTTATTTTTAGTTAGTATTGTGATTTTAATTGCACAGTGAGGAAAGTGTGGTGAAGGTGCCACCAGGAATGCACCAAAAGCTGCAGAAACTGGAAGGACAAGATCCATTTTGGTGCAAATTCAGCTAAGTCAATTTCTCTACCTTATGTTCAATATGGTTTTGTGACACTAGGCTTGGGGCGTGGAAAAGGTCACCCCAGGTTTCTGTCATTCTATTAGTGGAAGATTTCCAGCTAAATAATAATAATAATAATAATCCAAATATAAACAGTTTTTTATAAAAAATATAGTCCTGGACATGATCTATGCAACACATTAAGCTGATCAGATTGGGAGAAGGTACAATCTGCAATAATCAGCTGCAAACATGAAATTTTGAATCCTAAGGATCCGTTAACGAAAATTAGCAACCTGTGATTTTCCGGCTGGAATCTTGCAACTCAAAGTGCTCTGTTGTCGGCTGAAAACAAGAAATTGATTGTTGTAGGATTGTTACCACGGTGCCAAAACATCTGCCTTAACTGCATTTGTACTTATCCGAGATTTTCAAGGAGTTCCGCTCAAGGGGGGAAGCCCCTTTGAATAGATCCAACGGGTGTCCACGATGCGGTGAAAGCAGCGCGGTCACTTGCCTACGCCTCGGGTAATTGCGATATACAATTATTCAGTGCCATACCGTAGACACAGTGCAAAATTGGTATGGCACTACCCCTCACCGCTAAAGCAACTGGCGCTAAGGGAAAAAGTGTTGAGGAATTTGCATTTCCGCAGTTTCGTTGTTTTGACTGTCAGCAAGCATAACGATTACATATATTTAGGCAAGAATGCTGCGGCACATCAGTTGCTCTCATCATCATGCTCTCAACACAATAGTAGGAAATTAGGAATACTTCGGCTCAGCAAATTATTGGACTTTCATGTTGAATTTCATTGAACTAAAAAATGGCTCCGTTTCAAATCTATGATAAGCATACGTTTTAATCTTACCAATATGGTTGCGTAGAATAATGTTGGTTCTGTACGTGGCGTGTGATACTAATTGCATAGCTCGCAATTGCTTAACCAAATAGTAGCGCTAACTTTCTGTTTTATTGCCAAAATCTAACAATCAGAGAAGCTGCAGAGTTTACAAACATAGTTCAGAAAGAATTCTTGACAATTTTTCGGTCGTATTTTTGAATTCAGCGGGTCGAAATTAGTTTATATATGAAGTTTGGTCGAATTTGGACCAAAATTGCGTGATTTATGGTCGTATCCGGTGCGAAAAAAACCGGAAAACCGGGTTTTCCGGTCTGGTGCTCGGAATCGCGGATAAAAAATGTTAGTTTTTGGCACAATGAATATTTGGGAGGCTACTTTCATTTTACCGGTGTCAAAGTAATCGAATATCCGGTCGATTTCCGGTTCTGAGCTTTGAAATTTGAGATTTCATGGGCTATTATCTCAGTATCCGGTTGGTCCGGAAGTCAAATTATTTCATCAAAATGACAGTTTGTCTATCCCTAACAAGTACCAACCTCAAATTACTTCATATCTGCTGTAATTTTTAAATGATAGAGTTTTAAAAACGTGCTGATTTTGCTTGTTTTGTGTAATTGTTAAACCATATATGCGATTTATCCCATACGCTTAGCTTTGTCGCACGCAATATAACTTTATATTTGAACCATTTTTAAAACGATATCATTCAAAAATTACAGCAGATATGAAGTAATTTGAGGTTGATGCTTGTTAGGGATAGACAAAATGTCATTTTAATGAAATAATTTGACTTCCGGATCAACCGGATACTGAGAATAATAGCCCATGAAATACTAAATTTCAAAGCTAGAACTGAAATCGACCGGATATTCGATTACTTTGACACCGGTAAAATGAAAGTAGCCTCCCATATATTCATTGTGGCAAAATCAACATTTTTTATCCGCGATTCCATACCAGACCGGAAAAACCGATTTTTCAGGTTTTTTTCGCACCGGATACGACCATAAATCACGCAATTTTGGTCCAAATCGACAAAACTTCGTATATAGACTACTTTCGACCCGCTGAATCCAAAAAGTCAATCAGCGAAACCGTACGACCTACCCATCTTGCTGTACAGTTTTTGTGACCTAGACATCCGGTTACCGGACATAGACCGGATGTGACCGGATTTTCGGAGATGTCTTGGGCCAAAGACCAATGTGCTAAAGTATGAATGAATTAGCATTGTCTTTCCGAATCTGAATCGTTTTTATCGATTTGGCATCCGGTGACCGGATATATACCGAATATGATGGTTTTACCGGATTCTCCTCCTCCTGAGGTTTCTAAAATATATACTTTATACAGGCTAACTTCAAAGGTTAACTCAGGACAAACGCTCACAGTTCGGTTCCAAGAATTTTTGGTCAGACTTTAGTATTCATGGCCTGTCAACCGGTGTCAAACTGGCCGTCGATCGATCCCTGTACCAGGCCAATACGTGATATTATCTTGGTTATACCATGAGTTTATAATACCAACAAGAATGCATGATAGATAAGAGTGAGAACCTCTTACACTGTAACGGATCAAGGTTGGACATGGTCAACCTTTCCGTTGCTGGCGGCTGTAGCTAAGTTAGCTACCCGCTTGGCTTTGTCTAACATCATCCAAAGGGGCTGAGTTAAGTTAGCAAGTTAGTAGCTCCCCTAAGGTGCATGTTTGGGACTGGGTGGGTTCCCTCCCTTGCTATGCGGAGAGCTACGTGTTGTAACTGGGGATTCCATCTATCACGGTTAGAGTTCTACCTTAGAATGATCTGATTGTAACTGTTATAGTTTGTAATAGGCTGTTATTAGTTATTCATTAAAGCTAATATCGTCGACTAAGTTGGTTGCTCGGCACGCTGTGCCAATACTACATTTATGGCGACATCATGCTTTGATGAGCAATACGTAACTGAACGAAGTACA